>OY757918.1:47805979-47840979 GCA_963585895.1 Sepioteuthis lessoniana | reverse complement strand
AGCAAGAAACCTTCGAAAACTTCTTACACTGTTTAGAGCAGGGTATTGCATAATATCTCGTATCTATCCAACCAATATGGCTAGAATACGTTATTTCCGCTTGACCAAATTCACTTTGTGACAGGTTGATAGTGAGTTTAGCGAGACCTCCTAAGTCGCTCGAACACCCTTTTTCTATGTATCTATCTACTCTAAGCAAGTCTCTATGACAAACATTTATAAGTTTTTCGAACGAAGCATGCTAATTCTTCATTCAATAAAGCATCACACAGTATAGGTAAAAACCACCAGCAGTCACAAAGGCAGACATTTCCTGAGTACGTATGGTTAAGGGAACACCCCAGTAACCTTTTAATAAGTCACACTTAGTAATATAGGTTGCTTTCGCTATTTTGTCAATACAGTCATCCATTCGTGGGATAGGATGTGAATTAGTTTTTGATGAGAGAGTTTACTTGACGATAATCGGCACAAAATCTAATGGAGCCATCAGGCTTATCCACTAATACACACGGTGATGACCAGTTACTATGGCTTAGCTCAATAATACCTTGTTCCAACATATAAAACTTCTTTACACATGGTTTCAGCTTTCTAATGATAAACTCTGTTAGGATGCTGCTTGATAGGTGTGGCATTTCCTACGTCCACATCATGGTAAATTAACTATGTCTGATTGAGCACATCGGTAATAAACGTTTAAAATCTTTGATGAGGGCAGACAATTCGTTCCTTTCACAAAAGGGTAAATGAGAAACTTTCATTTCAAGATTATTTATTTCAGAATTATTAAGTTTGACACGGTAATCATTCTTTTAAGCAATATTTTCTGTCTTTACGAAATTCAGATTTATGGATTACTAACATGGGACTGTATTTCTTCCTAGGGAAATACGGTTTGATCATATTGATATAGCATATTTGAGTAGACTTCCAGCGTTTAACTGCTCTATTCGACTGCTTTTTATTATATGGACTTTTACTTTCTTTTAGGTTGATTGAAGATTTGGATGGGCTAACTCGCTCGCCACAATTAACAGAATTCAGAATGAGGGTACATAATCCAACAAATTTATATTTTTCAGTCCTCCCTGTAATGTAACCAATTCTTTTTTAACAGTTGTTAAAAGGAACATGTACCGGATGTCCAAACACCAAATCAAAAGAACTAAACCCTAACGACTCTTGAATAGATTCACGGGCAGCAAACAACAGAAAAAGGAATACCCTTGTTCCATTCTAAACCATACGAGCTGATCATTCTTTAATGTAGATTGAAATCTCTCCAAAGCTCTTTGAGATTGGAAATGGTAAGCAATATATTTAATGGGAGTTATTCATAACTAACATATCACTTGATGGAATAATTTTGTGGTAACTTCAATCCTTGATCCGGTTGCACAACTTTTGGCAGCCCTACTCTTGTGAAGAAAGTGATAAGAAGTTTCACAACCTTTCGAGCAGAAATGTCTCGGAGATGAATATCTTTTGGAAATCTTGCTGAAGCACAAATGATCGTTAAAATGAATCGGTTTTCCTGTCTAGTCTCGGGTAAATGACCAACACATCCAACGATCACTTGGTTGAAGGGTTCTTCGAATCTAGGAATTGAGTGTAAAGGTGAAACAGAAATCTTCTGATAAGATTTCCCTACAACCCGACACACTTGGCAAGTTTGGTAGTATTCAGACACATATCTCCGAACGCTTGGCCAATAAAAATGTTTGAATACTTTTTCACAGGTTTTGTTTATTTACAAATGAGCAATTTTCACAATTTCTGATTTATAAATCTATGGAACAACCACCTAATGGATCGCAGTCTTCGGTAAATAGAATATGAGAATGTCTCCATTTTCTCATGAGCACTTCATTTTCAACAAAATCATCATCATGTCGCGCCTCCAGCACGGATATCCCTGACCCTCTCTCGCAACTTCTCCCTATCATTCATCTCCTCCGGTAGGTCTTTAGGATTACATCCTGTGTCCTCACATAGTTGCTGTATGTAAGTTCATGCTGGTCGTCCTGCTTTTGCACATCCATATGTGGGGGTCCACAGGAGTACATCGCTTATGAGCTCGTCCTTTCTTCTCCGGCAGTGTCCCGCGTGTCTGGTTCGTCTAGCTTGTATAGTTTCCGTGATGGGAGGAAAGTGTCCGTATAGTTGGTGTCTCGTGGGGTGTTGTCGCCAGGACTTGTTCAATACTTCTCTCAACATTCTTGTGTAATTTCCGTCTAGTTTCCTCTCCAGCCGCTTAGTTAGCGTCCATGTAGTGCATCCATATAGCAGTATCGACACAACCGCTGCCTGGAAGAAACTGCGTTTCATTTTATCGGTTAGGTCCGACTTCCATATGATCGAGAGCCTATCGATAGCTGCCCATGCCTTCGTCAGTCGTGTGTCGATGTCTTTTTCGGTTGATGAGACGCTACTTCCTAGGTAGGTGAATTTGTCTACTAGTTTCAGAGAGGCTCCGTCTAGTGTGGCAATGTTGCCTGTTTGGTTGTAACACATATATTCAGTTTTGTGTGCATTGGCATGGAGGCCAATGCCAGCTGCGGCTCGTTCCAGACTATGCAGTAGTGTCTCTGCTTGATTTGGCGTATTCGCCAGTAACGCCAAGTCATCAGCGTAGTCGGCGTCCGTGAAAAAATCCTATCCGAATTTTCTTCAATTCTTTCATCATCGATAATACATGATTAAAAATATTATTTTATTATCTTTCTTCTGTTCCATAACAAGTTGATTAATTGATAAGAAGATGGGCTCTTCGTTACCAACGTCACATTTACCTGTATGATCATCAGAAACAGAAGATTTCATATTTCTATCGGAATTCAAAAAAGTTTGGGATAAATCAATTATCTCATCCCCCATGTCACAAAATTTCTTTTTACGAATTGTTACTCTTGTTTAAAGCACGTGTTGCAACACAGGAAGAAAATATAACAGATTTTTCAACTCTTTTGGGATGGATGGTATTTTTCCCGTCTGCACTATACATTCCTTAATAGGATGGACAAATCTTTAATAGGTAATTTAGGGAGAGTTCCTACCGTATTGGACCGATCACAAATTCTGACACAAGATAAATGCCGTGTGGGGAAATCTTACCCAACATTATTGTTGGTACACTGAAGAATCACAAACTACTCCGTTGCTGAATTCAAATCACGTGGCAAATAACTTTTTTAAAATCAAGGATTGGGCAGCTCCCATATCTCGCAAAATTCTAACTGGAATCTTAATCTGCATGGTCGTCCCCTCCTTCCATTCCAGCTGAACGCTGACTTCCTTTTTTTAAACGTTCACCGTCATCGTAATCATCTCGGTTCTCCTCTCCGTAAACTGGCCAAAGATTGCGTAATTCTTAAAATCAGGAAATGGAATGAGAAAACAGAATTTCAAGATATGCCCGGCATTTCAAATAAGTCGATTTAATTAATGTAATATAGAGGGTCATGTCACGTATATATATATATATATATATATATCGTAACATGACCCTCTATATCACATTATATATATATATATATATATATATATATATATATATATATATATATATATATATAATATGCTACGTAACCAGTTCATTTTTCATCGCTTCTTTTATGGCATGATAATTCTTTTTAAAAAAAATTTTTCCAAAGTTTCAAAATAACTTTCGAAAAAGATTTTTTCACGAAAGTTTTTGTACTGACGATCACCTAAGGTCAAAGCTAGTTGAGATCAATCAAAAAATAAATGACAAGAAAACATATTCCTATTTCTTTTACCACTTTTGTTCCTCTTTATATATATATATATATATATATATATATATATATATATATATATTTGGGGCATTAAATAAGGTTCCAGACTTTTTTTTTTTTGTACAGGCATTTAAAATTGTCGTAGACTAATGAAAATTCATTATATTATTGCTATACATCTTATGAGATGACTGACCAATTTTTATGATTTCAGGTTCAAATGAACAGATACAGCAGGAATTCGAATACACTCTACTAAAGCCTGATTGTTACAGCTGGTGAATTTCAAAAATGCAATCGGGACGCCAGGACACTTTAGAAGAACGATATGCAATAAAATTCTGTTATAAACTTGGAAAGATAGGCCACAGAAACGTTTGGAATGCTGCAGACTGCTTTTCGACCATGAATCGAGCATCATTTTTTGAGTGGCATAGGAGATTCAAAGAAGGCAGGGAGTCTGTGAGGGATAATGAGAGGTGTGGGAGGAGTAAGGAAGTCAATACACCAGAGTTGATTAGCCAAACGGTTAGGGGTAGGGTTACTATGTTGAGGTTTTAAGGGAGTTCAGGAAGAGATTCCATCGGAAGAGGCCAGTACTCTTCAAATCGGGTCAGTGGCATTTCCACCAGGACAATGCACCAGTCCACCACACCATCCTTGTCACTGACTATTTGACTAAGATGGGCATCAAGACACTTCCTCACCGTCCCTATAGTCCAGACCTTGCTCCCTGTGACTTTTGGTTATTCCCTAAGCTCAGAGGCTGTCGTTATGAGACAATTGTGGAGATGAAAGAGGCTGTGACGAAGGTCATTGACACGCTGACACAAGAGGACTTCCATGGGGCCTCCCAGAAGTTGTTGTAACGGTACAACAAGTGCATTGCAGCCGGAGGAGATTACTTCGAAGGGGACTAGAGTTTCATGTGTGTACTATCAATAAAAGTGCCCATACGAGAAAAGTCTGGAAACTTAGTGATACTATTTAACCCATAACTGGAAGGATATGAGCTTTAATACTATTTGTCTGCAAGATCGCCATGATAACTATTTATCCAAAGGCAAGTGAAGCTTTAACTAGAATTATTATTTCATTTCCTGAAAAAAAAAAAAACGTTGTCTTAATTAGATGTGCATTCACGATTTTAGGTCTGAAATAAATAATCTAACTGGTCTGTCGCTATTAGTTTGTCACGTGATTCTGTAACCGTAAAGGGCCTCAGCTGACGAGACAAGGATAATATTTGTTTTATTGGATCTTAATTAAGTTTAATGTGATATGGATACTTCTTATTGACTATTCAAAATTTCTTAAATGAATCTCTTCTATTCAAATCTAGTATTTTGGTGTTGTTATTTAATTAATCGCCAGGACTTGTTTAATACTGCTCTCAACATTCTTGTGTAATTTCCGTCTAGTTTCCTCTCCATCCGCTTCGTTAGCGTCCATGTGATGCATCCATATAGCAGTATCGACACAACCGCTGCCTGGAAGAAACTGCGTTTTGGCGACAACACCCCGCGAGACTCCAACTATACGCACATCACGAAAACTATACAAGTCAGACGAACCAGACACGCGGGACACTGCTGGAGAAGCAAGGACGAGCTCATAAGCGATGTACTCCTGTGGACCCCCACATATGGATGTGCAAAAGTAGGACGACCAGCACGAACTTACATACAGCAACTATGTGAGGACACAGGATGTAACCCTGAAGACCTGCCGGAGGCGATGAATGATAGGGAGAAATGGCGAGAGAGGGTCAGGGATATCCGCGCTGGCGGCGCGACATGATGATGATGATGATTTAATTAATAGGAATGCATTCCATTTAAATTTTTTTGTTTTGTTTTTGTTTTGTTTAGTTTTTATTTATGTTTTTTGTTGTTGTAGTTGTTGTTGTTGTTGTTTTTCTGTCTGCAACTAACACACCCTTCTCTTAACCTCTGATAAATATCTTGATGGCTCATGTGTCCGTACCACTCGTGGCATCGACATTTTTGGGTTCTGATGCAACAAACGCTCTCACACTTAAGAGCGAATCAGTTTACAGTCTTCAGAATATATATATATATATATATATATATATATATATATATATAAGATTCATTCAATAAAAAAAGTTTTTGGAAAAAAATAAGAAAATGTACAGTTTATATATATATATATATATATATATAGTAAGTAAAGCTGGCCACCGTAGCCGAGGGCGACCGGAAGGCTCCCTTTCAATACCGAATACACCGAGGTGTAGGGGAGCGCGCTACTCCTTCACACACACATATATATATGTTAAGTAAAGTTGGCGATCTTCGTCGAGGGTGACCCGAAGGCTCCCTTTTCAATAGCTACGACACCGAGGTGTAGGAGAGGGTGCTACTCCTTCCTCCGGATTGGTTCAGTTTACCCTTGATACGTACCTTATAATGCTGAGAGTTAAACAAAGGGGTATCAAGTACCATTTTTAAGTCTTTGGTTTGTCTCGACCAGGGACTGAACCCTGGTCTCCCGGACCAACCAGTCCATTAACCTAGCGGTTAGAGTGTTTGCCAATGGCCCGGGAGACGGGGGTTCAATCCTAGGTCGAATCTTATCAACAACTCAAAAAAATGGTATTTGATCCCTCCTTGCTTAACACTGAGCATTATAAGGTATGGATCAAGGGTAAAGTGAAGCAATCCAGTGAAAGTAGTAGCGCCCTTCCCTACACCTCTGTGTAATAGCTATTGAAAAAGGAGCCGTCAGGTCACCCTCGACTATAGTCGCCAACTTTACTTACTACTCTTCACATATATATATATATATATATATATATGATGGTCATTCAATAATTAAAGGGAACTATTTGATAAGATAAGATTTTTTTCGAAGTTTTTTGTCATAAATTTAAATTCTGCATTGTTTGGAATAAGTTAAGAGCAAAAATTATTTTAATCCTATCAACATTTTTGTTTTGAGGCTTTTCAAAATGGCAGCAGATTAAACAGAATGCTCCCGACTTGAAAAGAGGTCTGTCATCAAACGTTTGGTAACTTAAAAGTGAACACCAAGTTAAATTTGAGAATAATGTATTTGTACAGGGAAACGTGTTTTAGTCAAAAAAATCTTTACAAATGGGCTGATATATTTAAAGAAGTTCGAAATAGTATTCAGGATGAAGAAAGGACAACTATGGCGAGCACACCTGAAATGATGGATTTAGTTAATGCCCTCGTTTTTACTAACAAAAGAGTTAAAAGAGAGAACATTTCTGAACAGTTGGGAATTTCTGTGGGTACAGCATACAAACTTGTGTTTGACGACCTTGTCTTTTCTAAGGTCAATTGCATATAAACAGAGGAAAATCTTGTTATCCAACCGCCACATCCTCATTACAATCCAGATCTACATTCCCTCATGATTTCTACGTTTTTGGCACCTTCAAAGAATTTCTGTAAAGAACAAGTTTTTCAAGTGATGATAAAAGGAAAAGCAACAGAAGCTAATGGCTGAAAACTTATTCCAAAGATTTCCATGCTGAAGGAATTCAAAAACTTATTTATCGATGGGAAAATGTGTTTTAAAGAATGAAGATTATATTTAAAAAATGAAGCAATTTTTTCCTGGGTGAAATAAGAATCGTTGAACAGTAAACATTCCCCGTATTCATTGAATAACTCGTGTATATATATATATATATATATATATATATTGGGCTAATGAGTAGAGTGTCACTAACGGTCTGAGAGACTGGGATTTAATCCCATGTCGCGTCATACCAAAGACTCAAAAAAAAGGAACTTGATGCCGCCTTGCTTAACACTCAGCATTATAAGGTTAGGATCAAGGGTAAAGTGGATCATGCCAGAGAATGGAGTAGCACCCTCTCCTACACCTCGGTGTCGTAGCTATTGAAAAGGGAGCCTTCGGGTCACCCTCGACGAAGATCGCCAACTTTACTTAACATATATATATATATATATATATTGGTGTGTGTGTGTGTGGACTAAAAAAATCTGATGATATAAAAAGGGGAGACAATGCTAAAAACTGAATTAACATGCTCTGGTATAAACTGAAGTAAGGATATACGGAAAAATAAAATTGATAGGCTTCGTTAGAAGAGTAGCTTCAGCTTTATAACGAACTCAAATAATTTTATTTTCCGTATATTCTTACTTTTCTCTTATATATATATATATATATACATATATACAGTGTGTTTGTGTGTGTGTGTGTGTGTGTGTGTGTGTGTGTGTGTGTGTGTGTGTGTGTGTGTGTGTGAATGTCACTATGTCTCAATGTAAATTATTGAGTATGTATATTTAAGTTACGATAGCGAAGACTCAACGGTGCTTCGTGACTGTCAGTTTCTCACCTCTCTGATCATCAATACGCCAATTTGATTTCATCTCCAGTTACTGTGCTTTAATGATGTAAAGTTGGCGAACGCAGTCGAGGGCGACCAGAAGGCTCCCTTTTCAATAGCTACTATACAGAGGTGTAGAGGAGGGCACTACTCCCTTCCCTGGATTGCTCCACTTTACCCTTGATACATACCTTATATTCCTGGGTGTTAAGCAAGGTGGTATCAAGTACCATTTTTAAAGTCTTTGGTATGACGCGACTTGGGATTGAACGCAGGTCTCCTGGGCCATTGGTGAACACTCTACCCACTTGGCCAATGAGCCGGTCAGAGTTTGGTAATAAATAATACATAATAATACATGTTTTGATTGCGTAATATTCCACGACGAATAATTAAATTCTGGTATTCTTAGTTTCGGATATTCTTTTTATTCTAAAATATCTTTAGTCATGGGTAATACACACACACACACACACACATATATATATATATATATATATATATCATTACTATCATCAAAAGTGCGTTGACAGTACAGATCTCTCTCTCTCTCTCTCTCTCTCTCTCTCTCTCTCTCTGAATAAGCCATCTAGACAACATCCAGTGTCTTCACAGAGCTGATATATTTCAACAAAAGAATGAATGTAAGCATGAACATAACATTAAGCATCGTAGTTACAAATATGCACGAATTATAGTAAAATTATTTGTACTAGATAGGAATACTTGAAACCATTCCACTGCGTGTAAATTATTTGTATTAAATAGGAACACTTGAAACCACTTGAATGTGTGCAAATTATTTGTATGAGATTGGAATATTTGATGTCATATAACTAGGTGCGAACAAATAATTATAGACAATTTTTTTAAAATTTGTAATTAAAAGAAATACATTAGAATATTGAAAATATAGTTATGATTGTTTAAAACCATTTAGAAATTAATGGATTCTCTGCGTTAAATAAGCCAATAAGAGTTAGAGTGCCATTAAACAAATAAACCGAACCAAACCAAAGATATTATCAAACAGGATAGAATTGAAAAACTGTTTACTGTCGGAGTGGAAAGACATTCTGATGAGGTTAATTTCACGAAGAATGCAAAGTATCTTGTTGCAATTAAGTTTATGAGTGTTTGTCTGAAACCGAAACTACGACGCCACTGACGTCAACATTCCCTTAGTTATTTATGTTATATTCTCAATAATTATCTATTAAGAATTATTCAATTTTGATTAGTATCTTTTTATTCGTTAAGGGTGTCTAGCAGAGATAGATTTGACTCAAAATAGCCTATGTTATTTATGGGTATTTAACCGACTTCTTACCTTGTCAGAATTTGACACAGGGTCATTTTTTAATCAGGAGCCTCGCATGAATCGAGACTCATGCGTGGATATTGCAAAAAAAAAGGCTTGACTCCTTCGATATTTCCCCCTTTTGGACGCATCACATGTCAAGCGATGATTTCATCCCTGCCAAGTAAGTATTGCCGGCTAAATAACGCCCACTTTGTGTTCGCGTCAGGTGGACCCAGAAAGTCCGAGGGGGCAAACCAGTGGTATTAATGTGTTTAAAATCTTGTCATGTATGGTGTCATAAAAATTAACGATTTTCAAAGTATATGATGAGGATGATTTGCCTATCAGTTTTAACAAACCCACGTTTAATAAATTAATCCTAGGTGTTTGTGGTTTCAAATATTATTGCTTCATTCTTAAATGTATTAAAAACAATTGTATCCATAATTTTATATTGAAATCAATTAAAATAAAATCAAAATATGACTAATCTTTTTAAATTCAATCTTATTTAGTTTTGATAGCCTTTCTAAATTAATATATTATCTCATTACTTTAAACTTAAATATGTGTGCTCGGATGGGACATATTTTTGCTGGTACAAATGAAAAAAAGAAACTGTTTTCGATTGAATTTAGCACTCAGAATTGTCCTAACACGTTATTTCTATTCTAAAAAGAAATCCAATCACAAAAACACATAACTGTAATTTTGTTCTTCACTCTCAAATTTAGTTAAATAGTTAAATTAGGAAAATTTAGAAATAAAAGCCAGGAGTGATTAGAAGAGCTTTCTTCCAAGCTGTTTTATTCTTAAATTATACCCCCTCTGTTTCAAATATTTTTAATGTAACAATTCAAGTTTAAAAAATATTAAATACTCAACATTAATTTTAAAAATCCCTTTCTTTGATGAACTTACAGACTCCAACAATAATAACAAATTCACTACATCTCCATATAAAAACCCTACCAGCTACGTACAATTCCACCCTACCTTACTACTACAATGAATGTCCCCCAAAATATAAAATAGCAATTATAAAAAAAAAAACTTAATTCATTGAGCATTTTATATCTCCTCATCTAAGAAAATATTTTACAAAGAACTTACCAATATAAAACAAATACTTCTTAATAACAATTTCCATTGTAAACTAGTCGATCAACAAATAAAACTATATCTTCATAACATTTATAAACATGATAACGCTACCAACAATAACAATACTAACAGAATTAATCTATATTACAGAAATCAAATGCACTATAACTACGTATTAGACGAACAAGCAATAACCAACATCATAAAAAGGCACATTAAACTAGCGAAAAACAAAAACAAATAAAACTTATCATCTATTACACTAAATTTAAAACATCTAACCTCATTGTCAAAAATAACACCAACTCTGCTAAAATACTCCAAAACCAAACTAATGTAGTTTATGAATTTATATATCCATTCCGCGAGTGCCTCCCAAAAAACAAAAACAATATTTACATTGGCTATAAAACCACAGCACTATGTCGTCGTCTCACTTATCACCTTTTTGAAAATAGCACCATAAAACAACTTTTAATTATAAAACACAACAATACTACTGACCAATTTATATCTTTCGATGTAAGAAAGATTCTCACAGAAAATACAATAATGAAACATATATACAAAAATAAAAAAAAGCGATTATAAATCATAGAAGCTATTACATTAAAAATTTTAAAAAAGCAAATATGAATAAAATAACATTGAACACAGGCACCAACATATTGAATATTTTTAAAAACTAAAATCCCTAAACCTTTTCAACTGAATGTTTTAAAACAAAACGCTGAGAATGTTCCAACCGAGAAATTCAAAACAAAACTCCACAAATAATTAAAACAGTAAAGCCTCAAACAGTCAACTCAAACTACGCTACCCCAAATAACGATCAAAAGAATGATCGAAAGCGCTTGGGCAGAAGATATGGGACAATTCATTTATCACCTGGATCCCGAAACAAGAAAAATAACAGGAAGACTTGAAAAATTACAATTAAAAATAATTAAAAAAACTATGTTCCTTGCCTTAATATATATATATATATATATATATATAATTAACTTAAATCGCGAGTCAGAATTCTCCTACTAAAGTTTCACCTCAACGGATCATCAGGGATTAATTTTGTAATTGGCTCCACTCGTGTTGAGCACTCTTGTAATTGTAGCATTGCAGCGTTTACGGTGGGTTTTATTTTTCTTTTGACCAACTGACTGCATATCTCTTGATTTTTTTCAACTGGTGTGACAGAGTTGGCCTTTTTTTCTTTTTTTTCTTTTTTTTTCGATGATATTTTTTCTTTTTCCCCCGGGTGGTGATTCGAGATATTTTTATCTCTTGTTCCTGGCGGTTTTTTTTTCTTTTTTTCTAGTAACCGTGAATGCTTGTAGATAGTAGATTAGTAAATATATATATATCATCATCATCATGCCATGCGGCTAGCACGGATATCCCAGACCCTCTTTCTCCACGTCTCCCTATCATTCATCGCCTCCGGCAGGTCTTCAGAGTTACATCCCGTATCATCACATAGCTGCTGTATGAATGTTCGAGCTGGTCGTCCTGCTTTTGATTGGCCATATGCGGGGGTCCACAGGAGTACATCACTTAAGATCTCGTCCTTGCTTCTCCAGCAGTGTCCGGCATGTCTGGTTCGTCTAGCTTGTATAGTTTTCGTGATAGGTGGTAGGTGACCGTATAGTTGGCGCCTTGTGGGGGTGTTACTGCCAGGACTTGTTCAATATTGCTCGCAACATTCTTGTATAATTGCCGTCTAGCTTCTTCTCCAACCGTTTAGTCAGCGTCCAAGTAGTACATCCATATAGCAGTATCGACACGACTGCAGCCTGGAAGAAACTGCGTTTCATTTTATCGGTCAGGTTTGATTTCCATATGATCGAAAGCCTATCGATTGCTGTCCATGCCTTCGTTAGCCGTGTGTCGATGACTTTTTCGGTTGATGAGCCGCTGCTTCCTAGGTAGGTAAATTTGTCGACCAGTTTCAGGGAGGTTCTGTCTAGTGTGGAGATGTCGCCTTTCTGATTAAAGCACATAAATTCAGTTTTGTGTGCATTAACATGGAGTCCAATGCCTGCAGCGGCTCGTTCCAAACTATGCAATAGTGCTTCGGCTTGGTTGGGTGTATTAGCCAGTAGCGCTATGTCGTCGGCGTCGTCGGCGTCGGTAATTGTTTTTGCGGGATACCTTCTGCTCCTTTTCTTTGTCAGCATGAAGCCGTTTTCCCTCATGTTATCGATCGATGTCCTAAGTACGGAGTCTAGACAGATGATAAAGAGGTATGGGGCAAGCATTTATTTTGATATTTATTTGTTGATTGTTCTCTGCTAGTTTGGGCCTTAGGTCATTGTTAGGAGAAAAGTTCGGTGAAGAAAAACTTTTTCAGAATGTTTTCTGTAAATAGTTTTGAAGAGTCAATATGCTATAAGAGAAGTGATAAAAATGAACTGATAACATTGAATATCCATTCCTTAAATCAAAATCAAATATTGGGCTTTGTGTCTTTGTTTAATGGCATATCAACCTTCGTGGGCTATTTAATACCAAGCCCATCCTTGTAGAACAACAGTGATACTATTGAGCCCATAGTAGGAGAGGTAAGAGGGTCCATAGCTTTCCCAAGGGTATGAGTCCGAAAGTGAACGTCATAGCGTTCGAACTTGCTCTCTTCCAGTCAACAGTCCAGCAATTTAGCCATTACACAATGAGGCCTCATTCCAATAAATAGGGACTGGGAATATCCAAAGAATGAGTGATCAATGCACGGTTATTTAATACAAAATATACCTGCAGAGCAAAATATATTTTTTGTTTAAAAAACAAGAAATTTAGAAATAGTATTCCATAGATCTATTTCGCTTATTCAAACTCGTCTGATAGAAGTCAAACGGAGTTTGGTTCCTTTTTTCTTTTTCCTTGATTCAGGTTACTAATATGAAATAAACAAAATTAATAACAACAAAAACCGTAGATTTAAAAGAAATTCTGTAGCCGTTAATTTTTTTTTTTAGTAAAATAGATCACAAGGCGATATAACGTGAAATATATCCCCGGCGTTTAACGGGAAAAAAGATAAAAAGTAACCAAACTCCGTTTGAATAAGCGAAATAGATCTATTATGCAAATGGAATACTATTTCTAAATTTCTTGGGGTTTTTTTTTAAATATATGTATATATATATATATATGGGGAAATTATCTTTCATTTAAAAAAATAGTAAAAGTTTATTTATTTAGGGTTGATACTGAATATGATGACTTCTTTTTATATTTTCGTAAAGTATCAGATATCACCAAACCGAGTTTCTTTTGCTTGACTGTCCACAGATGTTGGCCTCCTTTTCATAAATTTTCATGTTCCCGGACAGCAAAATTGATTTCAAATAGAAAATCAACGAGTAAAAAAAATATTCTGAATAACGTTTATGTTTTTTCCGTTTGTATTGACCTTCTTTCATAGACTTGTTTTATGAAATAATTTGTATCCTGAAATACATTTACCAATCTGGCTTGACACAGCAGATTTCAAGGCTGGTGTTGATTAAAGTATATGTTTTATTCAACTCAATTGAAGGAATTTATTCTTGGAAAATCAGTTGAACCGACCAACTAAGGAGACGTCCCGATGTGCTGATGAGGATCTGAAAAGGAACTTGTACGCATATCGATCAGTCGTGCTTTACGAGATGTTCACGATGCAACAATACGGGAAGAGAAGCTTTTCATACTTTTAAAAATGCTTATTGTTTACTAGTATATCAGGCCTCGATTTAATGGCAATTCCTCTTCTTTGTAATGATTTGTAATGATTTGTATGATTTGTATGATTTGTAATGATTTGTATGATTTGTAAGGTGACTTTATTTTTAAACGAGTGGTTAGAACTCAAATATCTTTATCTAATACTAATAATTCTAACATTAATCATTTGTTTGCATACAGTTACATCGTTTAACCGGCTCATTACCCAAGTGGGTATAGTGTTCGCCAATGGTCCGGGAGAACTGGGTTCAATCCTAGGTCGCGTCATACCAAAGACTTTTAAAATGGTACTTGATAGCTCCTTGCTTAACACTCAGCAATATAAGGTACGTATCAAGGATAAAGTGGTGCAATCCTGAGAAAGGAGTAGCGCCCTCCCCTACATTTCGGTGTAGTAGCTATTGAAAAGGGAGCCTTCTGGTCGTCCTCGACTACGGTCACCAAATTTACTTTACTTCTATTTAATAACAATAGTTTGTGTGCACACAGTTACATGGTTTCGAATAAATAATAATAATTCTTAGTAAATAATTATAGCCAAGAGTAATTATTCCTTATACAAATAATTTACACCCAGTTATATTGTACCAGGTATTTCTATCCAATATCAATAATTTTCAAATAGATCTATTGGAGCCATAAGTAGGACCCTAACAGGTACAACCACTCCGGATCAGAGAGGACATTGGGTAAATGCAACGAAAAAGTGATGTCACACTCTCCAAAGCTCTAGAGTTGAAACTTTACCAACTGGATGAAATATAGTGTCTTACCTTGGACAGTTTATATTAATGACGTTTTGTTTTTGTTTGTTTTTTTTTAATAAGGATTGATTCAATAGGAAATTTGACTCTTCTATCTTTGATTGGTAGCGAGAGGCTTTATTTGGACTTTTCGCCCTGCTTGTTTAAGTTGTCTCTTTGTGGTAATCCCTCACGCAGAACAAATATAGACAAGTGTATATCAGATGGAACAGACTGCGTTTTCTTTTTAACAAAATCTTTACAGATGATTAATCTCAAGAAGACTGTATGAGTGTGTGTGTGAGAGAGAAAATGTGTTTGAAATTGGGTGTGTGAGTGAATGTGTGTATGAGTATAGATGGTGTGTTTGAATATGTAAAGAGATTGTGAGAGTGTGTATACATGAGTGAGTGTGTGCGTGTGAGTAAGTATGTGAGTGAGTTTGAATGAGTGTGTATGTATGTGTGTTGCTGTGTTTGAGTGTCTGTGAGTGTGTGAGATTGGATGTATATGGGATTGCGTATGTGTGTATCTGAGAAAACGTGTAAGTGTGTGTTCATGTGAGTGTGTGTGCCAGCGAATGTGTTAGAGGGTGTGTGTGTGTATATGTGCATGTATGTGTTTACGAGAGAGAGAGAAAGAGAGAGAGCGTGTAAGAGGGCCCGGGAGTGTGTGTGTGTGTGTGTGTGTGTGTGTGTGTGTGTGTGTGTGTGTGTGTGTGGCGTGAGGTCGTGCATTTGTGTGGGTGTGTGAGGGAGAGAGAGATATATAAAGAGTGTGTTGTACGTATTTGTATATTTGCACATGTGTGAGTTTGTGTATGCGTGCGCACGTGTATATGTGTGTGTGCGTGTGTGTGTGTGTGTGTGTGTGTGTGTGTGTGTGTGTGTGTGTGTGTGTTAATTGGAAGCCAGGACTTCAGGTTCTCCTGCTTTCAATTCGATTCATTATGGCAACTTTTTTTAACTGACAAAACTAAACTTTTCGAGAATGTGCTCGACTAATTAACACTTGACAGTTTTCCCGCCAAAAGCTACATCCATTTTTCTCTCACCATTTTTACCGATAAAATTTATATTCCCCTGTAGGACATAACGTAACGTCGTATATAATCATCAAAATTCCAGAAAGTTCCCTTGTGGGAACCACTAGTTCCTGCATGTTTGTTTGTTTTGGTAATTCCTGTTTAATTTATTCATATACATTTTTATTATTTGTGTAGATGTTATTATTTATCATTTATGTTTTTTAAAATTCACGGTGTGAAGAAGAAGAAGAAGAAGAAGAAGAAGAAGAAGAAGAAGAAGAAGAAGAAGAAGAGTGAATCATATGAACATATTGGAGCCATGTTTCCTTTCAATAAACCCAAGTTCAACAGCTCGTTTAAATCTACACAAATTCACTTTGGGCGTCTCACGTGGTATAATGTTTAGCAAACCACAGTTAGAGAGTTCGATTCTGACAGGGTGCCCCATACTTATGGCCTTGTGCCACAGCTGAGCAAATTTTTATAAATAACTATTCTGAAAGAGAACATCTGGTTCCTCACGTGTATAATGGCTTGCGAGCTAGACCATTAGCCAACCATTGTTATTGAGTCCAATTCTCACTGGGTGCCCCATATCTATGGCCTTGTGCCACAGCTGAGCAAATCTTTGTAAATAACTAAACAGAAAGTGGTGTAATGGTTATCGTCATAGGAAATGGACACGGCAACACGAGTTCAAATCCTGGACGAGACTGGTTGCATTTCACATAGCACTAATACCCTTGGGAAAGGTATGAATCCTAGTATTCTCCCTCCAGCTATGAGTAAATAGCTGGGCAGACTGGGTTCTTCAGCCTTGGTGAGGCAACTGGTCTAGGAGAAGGAAAACTCTGGATTCAAACCTGTTAAACTTCGCTTTAAAATTGACCTTGTGTCATATCCTGCCCGAGCGGAGGGGTTGGTAAATATGTATACAGAAAGCGGGCATAGGTGCTATAATGGCTTGCAATATAGACCATTAGCAGACCATTGTTAGTGATTCTCACAGAGTGTCCTGTACTTCAGGCCTTGAACCAAGCTACGCTTCTCTCTCTCTCTCTCTCTCTCTCTCTCTCTCTCTCTCTCTCTGCTTCACGTGTAATGTTTAGCAAATTAGGCTAGTGAATTCGATTTTCACAGGGTAACCCATATTTTTAGCTTTGTGCCGACCTAAGATAAATTTAGTAAATGACTGCAAGCATTCACTTTTGGGGCCTTGTGTAATATAATGTATAGTATCTCATTGTTAGTGAGTTTGATTCTCCCTGAGTGTCCTGTACTTTATGACATAAATCCCAGCTAAGCTTAATAAATAACAATTTGTTAAAGTCTACAAATTTCACTTTTTTCTGAGCTTCGCTTGGTGTAATGTTTAGAGAGTGAGTAAGTTCGATTCTCATTTAGTATTCCATTCTTCTGGCCGTGTCCTAAACTAAACTAAGCTTAGATTTAAAATTCACTGCAAGCATTCACTTTGGTGATTTCTACACAACCTTGGGTAACCTTCAATGAAAGATTCACAGTGGCTCATGTATAATATCCGAGCTTAGCTAGCGACAGAGTGCCGTGGATGAATGCGATCGCAAGATAACATCAACAAAGTGGGTCACAGGAAAGGAGGATAGCGAAGAATATGATTTATTGCCTATGAATAAAGAGACAGATATTTCCGTTCGCAGATAGATCAACAAATTACCGGGAAAAAAACGGAAGTATGTAAGTTCCGATAACCAGCCACAAACAGAAAAATACGTGGGGCGAAGAGGATGTTCATACTTCCGTATGGGACTTGAAAAGACAGTATAAGGTCTGTAAATTTGCACTTAAGGTAGAGATCCAGTGGTCACTCAAACGAATAAGAGGAGTCCGCAGGTCTCTTAAGCGAAGGGGAGACCCGCTGGTCACTCAAGCAGACCTGTCAGCTCCTCGTGTGTTCTCCGGCCGTCGCATTACTTCACAAAAAGGATCCCCACCACAGAAGAAAGATATGTACGGACTCTCTCTGACTGTATTCCTACGACATACAATCGCCGCCGTCGAAGAATAAAAATATAAATTATATTATCATATATCTACAAGTTTTTCGTTGTTTGTCCTGCGGTGCAAAATGCGACACATGCAGCAGATGTTTCCTCTTCACTGCACAGATTAGCGCCAAGCTTGCATAGAAGACCAACATTTGCCCATCTAGCTCGTTCCTACTCAATCTGACACAAATGTTTTTCCAAAACGAGGGCAAGGTACTATACAATTTGGCATTAGTGTTGCTGTTGGAGTTTCCAGAACGAGGCTGTTTTCTTTCTATACCTGTTGCCCTTGCCAAAAGTAGAGATTCCACAGATGAGGTGAGGAGGTGATGGATTCGTGATTTTCCTCAGGGCCTCGACTTCAGTGTCAAGAAATGGAAATGGCTGCATAATATAGAGATTGAGAAGCATACAAAGAAAAGTGACAAAACTAATAAAAACCGTAAAAGATTACAGTTTCAAGGAGAGATTGGAAGAATTAGGATTGATTACTTTACTAGAAAGAACTATGAGAGGTGATTTAACTGAAACTTTCAAAATGAATAAATGGATTTCTAACTATTGCTGAGATTTTTATATTTCTCCTCGAACTAGAAATTTACTGCCATCCCATGAAGTTTTCAAAAACTAAATCTATGAATCAAATAGATTTTTTGTTATTGAGTAATATATTATGGGAATAATTTGCTTAATCAGATTAAAAACAACAACAGTGTAAAAAAAGAATTAGATTAAATTGGATGAATTCAGAAATAATTATAAGAAAAAGAATTTATTGGGCATTTTTGAGAACTATCGAATAAAAATTTGATCTGTCTATATATATATATATATAATATCAATATTCTATATCCATATATTGTACTATTATTCTATATCTTCAGTGTTTTTTTTTTTCTTTTTAAGGTTGATGTGAGAATATGATAAAAAGGGGAAGATATCCAAGGAAGCATAACAAACAAATTGGCACGAGGAGATATGCAATAGTCTCATCCACGATATATATATATATATATATATATATATATATATATACCTACAGAGTTAGAAAAAAAGCTTCCTAGGTTTCACCTAAACGTATCATCAGGACGATTCTGACCAAATAAGGGTTTGACCAAAGCGACATCTTATTAATTAAAAGTCCACTTGAAAGAATAAAATTAGCATAAAAATTTTATTAATGAATAAAATAATTTTTAAAGAAAGGAAGAAAAATATATTATAGATATTATATTTTTATGCTAATTTGATTCTTTCTAACGGTCTTTTAATCAATAAAATGTAGTTTTGGTCCAACCCTACTTTGGTCAGAATCGTTCTGATGACCTATTTAGGTGAAACCTAGATTGATTTTTTTCCTAACTCGATAGGCATTTACATTTATATTTCGTTCTATTTAATGCATTGAGCACTCTTACGTTTAGCTTAAGGAATTCTCTCGGTGTTTCTTTTCTTTTGGCTTGGTATACGTTATTGGTTGATTATTTTCAAGTAGTACGTATGCTTTTAGTCTTTTTTTATGGAATTTTTTCCCGTATCAGTTTGTGTTATATTTTTTTATTTGCAAATTGTATCATCGGGGTTTTTTTCACACCATCAGAATTATTGAATCTTATAAAAATTATATATATATATATATATATATATATATATATATATCCGTGTATGTCTATTTGTATATTGTGTGTTATGTGCAATTCAAAAAATCCAATTAAAATTTGTATAACAATGTTACATATTGTCTAATATTATTGACTTACCAATTACTTTTGACAAACACTTCTCTCTCTCACTCTCTCTCAATATATATATATACTTATATATGTGCACACATATATATAACAATGTGTGAGTGGGGTTCAACAAGCTCTCTACTTTTTTGTGCTTCGTTTAAAGCGCTAGTCTACCCTACTATTTTCCTAATAGCTGCAGGAGATCATTGTTATTGTTTTCGATTCTCACTGTTTCCTGATCTTGTGCAATGACAAGGTTATGCTAAGTAAGTAATTGCAAACAACCTCTTTTAACTGCAGACTAATTTGAATGTTTAGACTTATGAAAATGCTTATTTTGAATATCTCCTTAATCTTATCGTTTTATTATTGATAACGAGCAGGATTCATGGAAATCAAGAGAAGCTATTAAAGCAAAAAAAAAAAAGATTATTTGCAATTTTATTTCATATAAATCATGTAGTTGCCTTTTCAATAAATACTCTCAAGAATATGCAATAGCAATGTATAGAATATTTAATACAGGGAATTCGTTAGAGTTTAATTCTACTAAAATTACACGATTAATATATAGTCGCATATTCTATTTTGTGGATAACAATATTGCTGGTACCGACGAATCTTTGGAGCTCCTTTTCTTTTTACTTTTCAGCCATCGACAACAGGTTGTTATAACTTATAAGGACTTCAGAACTAATTCAATCCTCAGAGCTCATAAGATTTACAACAAACTAATATATAATATTTTTATCAGTAAGAGTTTTCGGACTATTGTCTTCGTCTTTATTGTTTTGTTTTTGTTTTGTTTTTTTCACAGCGTTTCGACTGCTGTATCCTCCGGCCTTCCTCAGGTGTCCCCTGTTTATGTGGGCATAGAAATGATTCAACTAATTAGACAACTAATATATAATAATTCACCCAGCAATGGGTAAATAGTGGGGCAGACTGGGGTTCTTCAGCCTTGGTGAGGCAACTAGTCTAGGTGAAGGAAAACTCTGAATTCAAACTTGTTAAACTCCGTTTAAAGATTGACCTTGTGTCATATCCTGGCCGAGCAGAGGGGTTGGTAAATATGTATAATAATTTATGTTTGCTATGCAATTTAGATAAAGTTAGCACTGAGTAATTTTACCAATATTGAATATCCCAATTTATTGAGGAGACCGTGGAGGAATATCGCTCTTGTCAACAGGGAAGAAATGTAGAAGAATGTCTGACTTCGTTGAGGAGAAAGACGGAAGAATATTCATTTGGCTACGGGGAGGGTGTGTGGATGAAGGTAACGCGCGAATCGACGAAATAGAATACGAATTATCAAACTGATTATGATTAGTATTATCCTTCATCTTCCTAATTCTAGTTACTTTTTTTTATTGTAGCCCATTCGGGTCGTTACATCTAAGATAGCAAGGAACAACGTGCATCAGAAAGAAGAGCTGAGAGTCTCTGAGGTATGGTGGCGAAGTGATTAGAGGGCTGAACAGTGACATCATAGTGAGTGAGTTCGAACTCCAGTCGTGCTATTGCGCTCAATTTCGGACTAATGCCCGGGGAAATGTATGAACCCTATTATTCCCACCTGGGCTATGGAATAAATAGAACTTATACCGTTCTTATACTTGGGTAACTTTGGCATTAAATAGCCGACGAAGGTTGATCGGGTCTTAAACAAAGAAACCAAATCAAGGCAGAAACTCTCACAGTGTGCTAATTATGTTTTATTTTTGTTTCCTGTGAGAGATATTAACTGTCAAGAAGTGAAAATAAGCAACTAGAATTATGATGAAGAAAGCTAATTCTAGTCAAAATAGTCCACAGAAACTCCATTCCACCAAAGGAAGATCAATTGTTTAATAAAGAATATTGCTTTAAATTAATGGGGTCCATGCCTGAAAGCTTTTATGCTCAAGATTAGACAACTGAGATTTAAATCTAATGTCTTTATGAATGAATTCAGTAAGTTTGACAATTATGATCACAATCCCTTAATTCTATTCATTAATCATTCTGGAATGATTATAGAATCAGTACTAAAAGAATGATTGATTAGGTTTTGTTTTATGCAGCAGTAAATAAACTAATAAGAGAAAAGATGGAAAACATTTATTCTTTAATAATAATATTTTATGAACCCACAATGTTCAACATTGGCTAGTGATGTTGAATACACCGACTGGATTTCTGCACAGGAGTAACACCTCCCTCCAACTAACGGGCGTCCTGGTATGGCACTAAATAATCTGATAGTGAGGTTCCAGTAATGCGGGCGCTTTGGGGAATGCGAACTACCCTTTCATTGACATCGCTCCCAGATCCTCTTTGACCCGAAGTGATAGCACCTGCTCGGGTCCTATCTATGGATCAAATAGAACTGTTTAGACATTTAAACTGAGTGCAGACAAATGACTTATGCTAGATTGAATTATGAGAAATTATTCGTCCATTGAAATGGAACCATTCGAATTGAATTGTTAGAAATTGAATTTTTAGAAATCATTCGATCATTTAAATAGAACCATTTAACTGTATGCAAATGAATGAGTAATGTTGAATAGAATTATTAGTGTTAAATAGCAATAATTGAAACCATTCAACTGAAGAAATAATTGTAAAACGAGTATGCAAACAAATTAGTTCTGACTTATTTAAACATTAAATTACCGACAAACTAATCTCTGACATATTATGTATATCTTTTTAAATGAGTGCAAACAAATGATTGATGTTAAATTGTTTCTGTTACATAGAAATACTTGAAACCATAGAAGTGTATGCAAACAAAAGGGCTTAGGCTTGTTTCAAAATATTATCGATAAAATGTTTTTCAAATTATATTTAATATATATGTATAAAGAGGATTTGGCATTGAATAACCTGCATACCATAAAATTCAACCAACCAACCAATTAGGTCATTTCATAACTTGGAAAAACTAAACTATTAATTTATATTTAATCTAAATTGTATGAATGATATTTTTATGAAGTTATAATGTTAGCCTAATGATTAGAGTGTTCGCCAATGGTCCAGGAGACCGGGGTTCAATCCCAGGTCGAGTCATACTAAAGACTCAAAAAGTGGTACCTGCTGCCGCCTTGCTTAACACTCAGCATTATAGGGTAAGAATCAAGAATGAAGTGGAACCATCCAGGGAATGGAGTAGCGTTCTCCCCTACACTTTGGAGTGGTAGCTATTGAAAAAGGAGCCTTCTGGTCACCCTCGACAAAAGTCGCCAACTTTACTTTACTTTTTATGATGTTGAACATTATGGCTCCATAAAAATATTATTATTAAAGAAAAATGTTTTGCGTATTATCTGCTATTAGTTTATTTACTGCTACATAAAACAAAACCTAATTAAAAATCCTGTAAGTGTGCTGATTCTATAATCTTTGCCAGGGTTAGTAGAATTAAATGGGTGAAGGGGGATTGTAATCATAATTATCAATTATGATTGACAGCGCTTGATCTAAAAATAAATTCAATTTGAAAGTATTTTTAATTAGAAAGACTTTATCGTACTTATCCGGCCATAAGAACGCAAAAAACAAAGGAGAATGAATGGTCTCGATACAAAGATTAATAGCAGATCAAATTTTAAAATCCCAAAAGCTAGAGATAAGAATCAATTTTTAAAACAAAACAGAAATCATAAATTTTTCTTCTTTTTTTTTTTTTCATAAGTATTATTCTTCATCTTCCTAATTCAGCTTGCTTTCTCAGTCATTAATATAAACAATTTCGACAAGTATTATCCTTCATCTTGCTAAATCTTGTTTCTTTTTCAATCAATATTATTTATAATTTTGACTTGTACTATCCTTCACCCACCTTATTTAGCTCGCTTTGTCAACTATTATCATTAATAATAGTATTACCTTTCATCTTTCTAATTATACATTATCAATCATTGATATTAAGTTTAACTTGTATTATCCTTCATCTTGCTAAATCTTGTTTCTTTTTCAATCTTTATTATTTTGCCCAGTCGGTTTGGGCTGTAGAATACACCAACTGCACCTCTGCAGAGGGGTAAAAACCCCTACCCCGAGTGTTCAGGAATATGACACTAACCAATCTGATGGTGAGGTTCCAGTAATGCTGGAGCTCTAGGAAATGCACAGTACTCCTTCATTGCCATGGCTCCTAGGTCCACTCTGGTCCGCAGTTGTAGCACTGATAGGGTCCTATCTATTGGTCAAATAGAACTAAACTGCGTACTTATGCTAAACTGAAATAGAACTCTTTAGACATTTAAACTGCGTACTCATGCTAAACTGAATAGCTTGAAATAGAACTATTTTTGACATTGAAACTGTACTTACGCTAAACTAAATTGTTTGCAATAGAACTATTTTGACATTTAACTTCGTGTGGACAAAAACTATACTGATACTAAACTGAATGGTTTGAAGTAGAGCTGTTTGACTAAACTGAATAGCTTGAAATAGAAATATTTTGACAATTAAACTGTGTACTCGTGCTAAACTGAATTGTTTAAAATAGAACTGTTTATTAAAATGGATTTGGCGTTAAATAGCCTACAAAGGTTGATATGCCATAAAAACTAACCAACCAACCAACTAATCATAATTAGTAATAATTTTGACTTATATAATCCTTCATCTTCCTAATTCTACATACATCTCCTGGCTCGAGCTTCATAGAACTTTCAAAATCAAATTCTGAAAGAAGTCATAGAAAAATAACAAAGAGGACACTCTATTCATTCAGGACCAGCCCATTGGCCTAGTTAGTTGCGTGTCTGCCAATGGCCCGGCACACCACGGTTCAATCCCAGGTCGAGTCATACCAAAGACTCAAAAAATGGTACCTGATGTCGCCTGGCTTAACAATCAGTATTATGAAGTGCATATCAGAGGTAAAGTGTCGCAATCCAGCGACAGGAGTTGGGCCCTCTTCTCCACTTCGGTGTCGGCGCTAATGATGAGGGAGCCTTCAGGTTGCCTGCGACTGCCGTCGCCAACCCTACTTTTTACTATTAAAATCATATATTAGAACGGAATGTAAATAGCTTATAAAATCGGACAGTATTCTCCAAACAACTTAATTGAAGTAGATTTTTTTTTCATTCTTTCTTTCTTTTTCAATGGCTTTTGCGGGTTGTTTAATGCCTTGTAGAAGACAGTAGTAATTTACGAAGGTCTTTACTTCGATTTAGCACAAGGCCAAATGAATGGGGCACCCAATGAGACTCGAACTCACTCGTGTTGGTTTGCGAGTCTAACTTGCTAACCATTACACCACCAGAGGTGCCCTTTGTAGAAGACAGTAGTCGTACTATTTAACCCATACGATTCATACCTTTCTCAAGGTTAGTCCAAAAGAGAGTGTTTCATCCAAAAGTGACCTGGCGCGGTAGAATACACCGACCGCGTCACTGCAGAGGGGTAAGACACGTCTCCACAACGAGTGTCCTAGTTAAGACATTAAACCATGGCGAGGCTTCAGCCTTAGAGATTTGGGGAATGTCGAGTACCCTATCATTGCTATTGCTCCCAGGTTCACTCTGACCCTGAGTGATAGTACCTGAGAAGATCCTTATCTATGGATAGTATATATATATATATATATATACCAGCAGGGTCAGAAAAAATCTACCTAATTTCACCTAAACGGATCATCAGGACATTTTAGAACAAAGGAGGGTTGGACCAAACTACATTTTATTGATTAAAAATCCGCGAGGAATAATAAGTAGTATTAAAAAAAAAATTAAATTAAAATTTTTAAGATTTCACACCAAAAGTATTATAAAATAGTTTTTGTAAAAAAATAATTAATCAATATATATGCGTGTGTGAATGTTTGTATGTATATATATATATATGTGTGTGTGTGTGTGTGTGTGTGTGTGTGTGTGTATGTATGTATGTGTGTGTATATATATATATATATATATATATGTGTGTGTGTGTGTGTGTGTGCATATATATACATATATATATATATATTTGACAAGTTTGGCCACAGAACTTTCTTTTTATAATGCGATGTTGTTTTTTTTTATAATCCTGTCATTTTTCTGTCTTTCTTGCTCGTTTCTTTATATCAGGACCCATTTGATATAAGATTACCCTTAATTCTGCTCCTAAGCGCTTTCTATCGTTTCGATTGATCTTCCTCGAGGGGATATTTTTGTAGTTATTGTTTTTGTTTTCGTTTTATGATTTTTTTTTGTCTTGTGTAAACATAAGATTTATTTTGTTGAAAGGGTTTATTATTGGCAGCAAGGCTTTGGTTAGCGTATTACTTGTTGAAGATGTTTAGTACGTTGATGCCAGTGTTGAATGCTAATTTATTTTTGTTTGATGGGTTATTTTCAATACTGATCACATGAAGGATTTGAAGGCATTTTTGTAATTATTTTCGTCCATAGTTTTCGTGTTATTGCTAATTATTCTTCCTATTTCTGCAGATGTGAATTTATCGGTGATCTTACTAGATGTTGTAGTTATATGTAGTTTGATGGCTCTAGTATCAGAGAAATGGTGTGTAAGACGTTACGAGAGCGGGTAGTTGTCATATGGTCAATATAGGTATTAGGAATTCTTACCTCGACTAATAATAAGTCTTTCTAAGAAGATAATTTTTGTACCCAAAGTGAAAAAATCAAACAGGGAGTAAAACTTTGGACAACTTTTCTATCAACTGGACTCTGATACAAAGAAACAAAATAACTGGTGATTTCAATAAGTTTGCAGACTTTTTTTGTACAGGCCTTTAAAATTGTCGTAGACTCTTGAAAATTCAGTATGTTATTGCCAATTTTTATGATTTCAGCTTCAAATGAACAACTACAGCAGCAATTGGAATACACCCTATGCAATCTGACACTTTAGAAGAACGATATGCAATAAAATTATGTTTTAAACTTGAAAAAAATGCCACAGAAACATATGGAATGCTTCAGACTGCTTTTCGACCATCTTGCATGAATCGAGCATCAGTTTTTGAGTGACAGAAGAGATTCAAGGAAGGCAGGGAGTCTGTGAGGGATGATGAGAGGTGTGGGAGGTGTAAGGAAGTCAATACACCAGAGTTGATAGGCCAAACGGTTAGGGGTAGGGTCACTATGTTGAGGTTTTAAGGGTGTTCAAGAAGAGATTCCTAGGGAAGAGGCCAGCACTCTTCAAATCGGGTCAGTGGCATTTCCATCAGGACAATGCACCAGTCCACAACTCCATCCTTGTCACAGACTATTTGACCAAGTTTGGTATCAAGACAGTTCTTCAGCCTCCCTATAGTACAGACCTTGCTCCCTGTGACATTCGGTTATTCCCTAAGCTCAGAGGCTGTCGTTATGAGACAATTGAGGAGATGAAAGAGGCTGTGACGAAGGTCATTGACACGCTCACACGAGAGGACTTCCATGGGGCATTCCAGAAGTTGTTGGAACGGTACAACAAGTGCCTTGCAGCCGGAGGAAATTACTTCGAAGGGGACTAGAGTTTCATATGTGTACTATCAATAAAAGTGCCCATACGAAAAAAAGTCTGGAAACTTATTTAATGATCCTGGTAGAAAGCTAAAGTAAAACAGATTATAAAAAAGGAAAGTTTCCTGAACTTTTACAAAATTTCTTTAAACAATAATTTCCTGCTAAAATAAACAAGATAGATAGATAGATATATTGCTCATAAATTATAACTTTCCTATCAATTCGTTGAGAAAAGTTAATTTTCTTCACAACCAAAGATACCATGATTTTACCATTTCTACGGGAATATTGTGCAACCAAAACGAACCTTATTAGGTATCATTTATTACCAAGCTCTATGGAAGTGAAACTGTGTAACCAAAATTAAAGTGAATATGCAAAAGTCCTTTACAAGTACACTCATACAAAAAATTTATTTCAAATCAATATTTGCTGTGACCGCCTTTTTTTTACAACTGCACACACACACACACACACATATATATATATATATATATATGTATATCCAACTGTTTTCTTATAATAAATGCTACATCCTATTGAATTGATTTGTTACATTTCTTCTGTTCTTCCCTGTATTCTAACTAACACATCTTTGCAACTCTTCTAGTAAACTTCTCTACTCCAGACTCTCAGATATATCTCAGGGTGTATGGGTGTGAATGCTTGTCCCCTTTCTTCACACACAGTCTGGAGAATTTTCTTCGACTGCACAAGATACTCAAGGGTAATTTTCCCGCCATTATTAAAATCCTTAAGCGGGATGACATTTAAGACAACGAAGGCCACAAGAAACTCAATTAATAGCCATTAAATAAGTTACATTGACCGACCACGAGAATATATAGACTGTAGTGGTTAAGGATATAGTTTCAAACTTCAGTCTCCACAAGTTAACCTGTGGTGGTGTCCTCGGGTATAATGGTTAAAGCGCTTGCCGGCAAAATCGTTGTAAGCGAGTTCACTTTCAGACAAAGATCCATGAGAAAGGTATGAACCCCCTCATCCTCTCTGCTATGGTTTAAATAGCATCACTGCTGTTCTTCTCGGATTATGGCTTTCGCATTAAATAACCCACGAAGGTTGATATGCTATTAAAAAAGAAACCAAACCAAAAGTTAACTTGTGGCTTTATACAAGCTTAAAATCGCTTGAATGTTTTGCTGGCACATTCTCCCGAACGGGACTCAAAAGCTGTCGATTGTCATCTCTGTCCGAAGGACGAAATATGACAAACACGCGCACATAGTTTGTTTTGGCGATTTTTTTTTTTTTTTTGGTTTGCTTGTTTAATGGTGTATCAAACTTCATGGGTCATATAATGCCAAAGCTGTCCTTACAGAAGAATAGTAATAGTACTATTTAGCCAATAGCTGGTGGGTGGGAGGAATAAGGCGGGTCATACCTTTCCTGAGAGTATTAGACCGAAAAGGAACATGCGACTGGGGTTCAAAATCACAATGATGTTGCAAGTCAAACAAATTAGCCACTACGCCTCGAGAACTCTCCCTCCCATACAGTTTTGTTATCCCATTTGTTATTTGTTTTAATTTGACCATATGGGTCTTTTCTGTGGTTCAATAATCGTTATTTTATAAATTTATTTGAGGAGAAAACTCTTTGCATTCTGTTGAAGCTACTTAAAGTGGCTTTTTAACACCAAAACTCTCATAACACATTCTCAAAAAAAAAATACAATAAATAGATAAATAGATATTTTTTAAAAAACTAGCCAAAAAACAACTTTTTCTTTTACCTTTTTCTGGACATGTGACTTCCCTCAGCCAATCAGCGGCAATCTGTTATTTCAAATAATTAGTTTTCCTATTTCATTCACGCTGATTCAAAACCTTTGATCTCTCAGCCATCAACGATGCACTATTACTCTTCATTTTAAAACTTGAGATAATACCAAGAAGGTCGAAGAACACACCAGCCAAAATGTTGGGATAGAAACAATAAAGATAAGAATTGTGGTCTGAATTATCAACAGGATAAAAGTATTTAAGCAAAGAACATCAGATAGCCCCAAGAGAGCCGAAGAGCAGACTGGCTGAAATATAATTATATATTGGTGCAAATCCTACTTCGGTGCCTCATCGTACGCGCAGCAGTGGTATTTGCTGTCAGGTAGCTAGGCGAACTCCCTTTGAGGTTGAGGCTAGCTTAACTGGAGGAGAGTAACAAAAACCTGCTCACCTAGTTAACTAGCACAGTCCGCTGGGGCTTTTGGGAATGAACAGTCCCCCCTTCACTGCCATCACTCTCAGCTCCACTCAGGCCCAGAGAGGTAGCACCTGATAGGGTCCTATATATGACATTTAAACTGAGTGAAAACAAATGACTAATGCTAAATTGAATTGTTTGAAATAGAACTGTTTGATCACTGTGTGTAAACAAATGACTGATGTTTAATTGAATTGTTAGTGATAAATAGCAATACTTGGAATCATTAAACTTTGTTCACTTCCGCTAAATTGAGTTGTTAGAAGTAGAACTGTTTGATCATTTAACTATGTGTGACGTGGTATGCTACCGAGAGAGATAGGGATAGGGAGGTCAATTCCCCTACCCTTCTGTGTTTGAATCAACAGTCACCAAGGGCTAACCGCTAAAACAGTAGGAGAATGAAGGTCAAAGCTACCCACACTCCATGACCTGTAATCGGTTGGACAAAGAAGGGAATCCCGGTCACTCGATTATCGTAACCGGATGGAATGGTGGGGGAAGGGAAAAGCCAAATGATTGGCCCATAGACCAAACGCCATCTTTTTCGTTAGCGGAAATTTGGAAAAGAAAGTTTAGTTCTGGACAGACATTGGCGAAAGATAGATGCCAATTTAGCCAACTCCGGGAAATCCCCCGTAAAAAGAGTCGAACAGAATCTTTGGACAGAAGTCAGCAGAAAAGGCACTGATTCAGTCGATTCTGGGGGGATGTCACTAGCCCGTAAAAAAAAGGAACCTGAAAATTAAGCCTTGGAAAAGATAAGTACAACTTAAACTATTTTTCTTTCTACCCTTCCTAAATATTGGAATTATATATATTCAAAAAAGAAAGAGAGAAACTGAAAGAATTCTGTTTCATCAACAGTAAATTAGTGAATGGATTTTGTTATATGCTACAGCCCGGCGACTTAAGCATTTTCTCAAGTAAAAGAAAAAAGAAAGAAAGAAAAAAGGAGAAAGAAGAAAAGGACTGTTGAGAGACATTTATGTTTGACACTACCTGCTGGCTTAATATAGCCGGTATTTTAAAGAGAAATGAAAAAGGAACTGTTTCTTAAATCGTATCATTATTTGTTTGGTCGTCGCCTATTAAAACTTTGTTATATTTTAAATGTACCCTTGTGTTGAAATCTTTTGGTTGTGTTATTTATCTATCGAGTTGCCTTCTTTTGCACACATGTTTCAGCTTCGTGTCGCTTTCATTAATTCTCGCTAAATGTCTTATTCACCTTAAAACATTATAAGGGAATTTTGGGAAATTTGACTACAGTTAATATTTCTTTTAACCTTGAAGTCCATGTTTTCCGTTATCCGAGGGGGTATGAAAACGAAGGACTTGGTGGGGTATGTGAAAGTGAATTGGAAACCCCTTTGTTAGCGTCGGAGATCAGTCTAGGCCCAAATTAACCCCCACATTATTTGCCAGTTTACCATATGCCCGAAATAGGAGTCTTGACTAGGAGGGTCAAGTGCCAGACTGCCCACGACGACACATGCGCATAAAATGAACTCTAATCCTGAGATGATTATTTATGCAGCGTCACATATGTGTATCAACAAAACGTGTTTACAAATTATATATTTGATATACAAGTAAAAACTTGATTTGGTATTAAATAACCAACAATGGTTGATATGCCATAAAACCAAACCAGACCAAACCTAGCTAGCGAAAACAATGCAAAGAAAACAATATACATATATACAATGCGATGGGTCAATTCTCATCAAAATTACGCAAAAATGAAGATAACACTGACATCTGATTTTATTAGATATATTTATCAAAATTACTTGAAAATATGGAGAAATACTATTCATTAAATTTATACAAAGAAATCGTCAATGGCTTTAACTACGGCCTTTGGACGACTTCAGGAACTCCTGCAAACTTTTTCGATGGTTTCCTGGTCTAAGTTCATAAATACTGACGTTATCCTTGCCTTCAAATTATTTTTAGTGTTTCTATGAGTTTTAACAGCACCTCACACATAATAATCAAAGGGGTTGCAATCTGAGGAGTTAGACAGGCAGATGTTAAAGTTCATGTGGTCACAGAAATATTCTAACTGCCAAAACTGGCTTCTTCTGTTTGTGTGGCATGGTGCACTCTTGTTGCCGGACGTAGGCTCTTTCAGCAGTCACTCGATCCAAATCATCACTACCTTCTGCAGGAGCTTGATGTAGGCCCCTGTGTTGAGTCTGATGCCCATGTGGGAGGATAAATTGAGGCATAGCGTCACCATCGCTTGTGACCAACCCATACACCATAATGTGGACTGGGTATTTGGTTTTCATGAATATGAATCTGTCCTCAGATTGACACCTAAACATTCTGAAATCTTCGTATCAGTTGATCTGCGTGAATACTAAGCAATACAGTTTACCGTTTCCAAATTTCTGGAGGAGTGAATTGTATCCTAGTGCTGCTTTTCTCAAAGACAGTGCCTGATTGGCTCTCGTTTGCTACACAGTAAACAAAACCTGAAATAAATACAGTATATGCGCGAAATTAATTTATAATAGCTATAATTTTCTCTTCGAACCCTATATATATGTATATAGTCATCTACTGACTGTTTTTCTTTGTATCACAACTCTTCAGTGTGGCTTGACACATGAAATGCTTGAAGCTGGGATCGAAACGTTTGTGAGGGAATTTTTTACGTATTCTTTTTAACATATACGTAATCGGCTAAATAAGGATATTAATCCGAATAATTCACAGAATGGCCACAACGCTTTATCGCAAAAATTAACATCTGATTATATCTTTTAACGTGTTAAAATCCTCATGTTTACTTCATTTTACACACCCACATACACACACACGCGCGCATAATATTCTTTCCTAATTTCTTCTTTTACTTTACTTATTTATATCTTAACAGATCTGTCGAATCAGTTACATGAAATATATCATCGACTCCTGACATATGTATCAGATCCTCACGACCGCCACTCCAATGATCAACAACTGGTCGCGGCTGTCCGACACTGACCGGCCGGACCCGGGAGGAGCATGCGCTAATGATGACGCAGAAGACGATGGGAGTGATCATCACGATTTAAATACTGACTGCACAGCCTCCACAAAATCCCTCCTCAATTCGGGGACCCCTTGCAACAATGCTGACTCGAGTAACGACAACCAGACAGTCATCCATAAAAACTCTGAATATCTATCTTATATGGCAAGTTCTCGGGTCAGAGACCCACGCAGAACTCCGCTGAGTGTCATTTCCGAAGGGGTTAGTGTCGATCATGTTTCAGAGGACATTGATGATGATGAGGTTCGTACAGATATGGCCCAGCTGAAGGCCACAACGGCCCGGTTGAAACTGGCTACCCGCCGACCGAGTTATGTGGCTTGGCAGGCTCAGGTCCAACAAAGACCCAAGAATCCGCCTCCACAAGAAAACATCGCTAATGATATTTTAACAGAAGAGAGAAAGAATTGGATCACAAATGCCCTGCAGTGGATCACAGAAGAATTGGTAAGTTGGTTAACAGATAACACTTATGCAAACGCAAACACACGTGCGAATACATGTGCAAATACACACACACACACATATACATACATACACACATAAAAAGAAAGAAAGAAAGTTGCAAAAAAGCACATGCATTTATAACGAATGTAAACACATATGTAAAAATATACTATAAGTGCCAGTACATATAGAGAGGGATAAATATCTCTGTAGTCATCCACAGACAGATCTGTTTCGTTCTATCAGAACTCATCAGTGTGGCTAGACATATCAGCTTCCCGTAGTTAGGATCGAAACCTGGTTGACGCAAACGCCAATCCAAGATTCTAACCCTTCAGCCACGAGGAGCTAGTAGCATTAAAGTAAATTTTAAACGGTTATGAATCACAATTACTATTGTTTACATACATCCGTTCAACGGCTACTGAAACCTCAATTCATATATGAAGAGGCTTGTAATAAACGCTAATGGCAACACGATTACTTCATTCGCCAGAGAACTCAACCCTACGGGAGTAGGGGAGTATATATCTCTATAGTCAACCACATTATATATATATATATATATATATATAGAGAGAGAGAGAGAGAGAGAGAATTTTTTCTTTGTCTGAAGATGCTGATCTAATATTTTTAAAATGTAGGGTCTGCTGAAATAAATATTATCACAAAAAATATGAGTAATTCTTAAAGGTTTTATATATATATATATATATATATATATATATATATATATATATATATATATATATATATATATATATATATTCTTGTTCTCTTTTGCTCAGACAAAATGTATAAAAACTAGGAGAAATATATCTACAGCGACAATATATATATATATATATATACATATATATATATATATTGTGGGTGTGTGGATGTGAGTGGATGGGTGGTTGTGTAATCATAACCGAGCAAAGGCGTAACATCATAGCGGGATTATCTAAAACAATAGACCCACAGAATAAAACAATTTCCAAAAAAAATTGCAAGTGAACAACAATTTTAAGAGTTCTACGTCGTGCCAGTTGGCATTTTTTAGTCTTCTTCATTCTCGATATAACGGGGATAATTATGAGATGCTAATTAGAATCCTATTCAATTTTTTAAATAGAAGCATCAATATCATCACAGAGCGGTATTAAAATGGGAACCCAACGGGTTCATTGGTCGTCTAATAAATAACCAATTATTACCCTATCGGCAAGGCTTAAAATACGCTGACTGTATCCCTCGCAGAGGAGAAAGAGCCTCCACCTCTACCAAAATGGTGCCCGGGGTATTACACTAAACTGCATCTAACGGTCGAAATTAATTGAGAACAATCAAAAAATTATTAAAGTAAAAGAAATATGAGGTTCTAGTCCTAGGGCTTGAGAAAGTGGGGTACCTACTCTTTGCTTAACTCCCAGGTCCACTCTGACTCGGAGTGATAATATCTGTTAGGATTCTATCCATGGGTCAAATAGATCTGTTTGCAAAATGTTTGTGTTAGATAGGAATACTTGATACGTAATCGTGTGAAAATAATAAGCGAGTTCAAACTCCAGTTACGGTTATTTTGGAATAATATCGTTGAGAAAGGCGTGAACTCTTTTATACCACCCAGTTTTTGGTTAAATAGTACCACTACTGTTTTTAAGCAAGAATGGCTTTGGCATTAAATATGTGGCCTTTTTGGTTGGTTTGGAGTGTTACAACATACAATGAGAAAAACTTCATTTAAAACAAGACAAACAAGGAATATCTAAAATTTAAACAATTTTTATAAAACAATAAAGCGTCAACTTGGATTTGAATGTTCATAAGTTCTCTTTTACAAGTAGTAAATTTTCAAAGTGGCGGAAAGTCAGAGGTTAGGAAAAAGGGGGAAAGGAGGAAAATGTTTTTTCTTTTCTTTTCTTTTCTTTCTTTAATGGTCAGGTTGTGGAACAAGCAGAAAAGTAGTTTCAGCTCTTAACTCGAGGGCGGACGTTACTTCTCGACTGATCACTGTATCTATGTACTTCCCTGGGTCTCTTTTGTCCTCACTGA
>OY757918.1:46998096-47180779 GCA_963585895.1 Sepioteuthis lessoniana | reverse complement strand
TATATTAGTATATTATATATATATTATATATGTATATATATATTATATATATTTTATATATGTATATATATATTATATATGTATATATATATTATATATATATATTATATTATATATATATTATATATGTATATATATATTATATATATATATATTATATATATATATTTTATACATATTTTACATATGTATATTTTATATTTATTTTAATATATATATATAGTTTATGTATTTTAAATATATATATATATAGTTTATGTATTTTAAATATATATATATATAGTTTATATATTTTATATATAATTTATATATTTTATATATAGTTTATATATTTTATATATATATATGTATATTTTATATATATATATGTATTTTTTATATATATATGTATATATATTCATTTACATATGTATTTATATATATATATATGTAGTTATATACATATATTTATTTATATATGTATATATATGTATTTATATATATGTATATATATTTATATATATAATTATATATATATATATATATATATATATATATATATATATATATATATATATATATTTTTTTTTTTACATATACACACACACACACACACACACACATATATATATATATATACATGTATATATATATATTTATATATCGAAATGATTATGAGTTTAAATGGAGGAAGAAAATGAAAGACAAAAAGATAAAGAGAAAGCCATAAAATTTTGGTATACGTGGAATATATCATCTAAAGGTGGAATATATTGTGATATTTAAAATGGATTTGCTCCATTCAGGAGAAATATTATAAATTGCAGGTTGAGTATATATGGTTTTGTTGAATGAAGTTGCGGCGGTTGAGAAAAATCGGTTCAGTCTTTTATTATGAATGTAAATGATCATCTTTGCTGAATTGAAATCGAAGTTGTGTTTAGAATGAGAAATCTGTGGAAATATTTCATTGTTAAAGTTAACTATTCTTTTGTCGCTTTTGTGTTGTTTTTTTTACCCGAACGTGAAGGTTCCCAGATGTTTCACTAATATTTTTTCACTTCTTACAAGAGATCCAATAAATACCCTTGAGGTTTTGAGTCTACTAATTCGCGGATCGTTTTCGAGGGTAAAGAGGTAGTTTTCATAGCGCGTTCATTTAAGTTGTTTATTATGCTGTGAGAGGAAGAATTGTTTGGCCAAGTTATGAATCTATGGCATGAACTTGTTTTATAAGATTGTGAGCGTGCATTAGTTCGAGGTTTATTCCTATTTTCTGAGACGAAGCTTGATGATTTTTATCATTATGTTCTTTAGGACTATTGTCTTCATCTTTATTTTTATTTCAACACCGCTTCGGGCAATACATTTTCGTTTAAGTAATATATATATATATATATATATATATATATATATATATATATATATATATATATATATATATATATATTCCTTAAACAAAAATATAAGACCATCTTCGAAAATGAAGAAAAAGATAGTTTTCAATTTTTTAATAATGAAAATCAGATATATGAAAGTTATGGCATAAAGAACATCAAATTTAAACATGAAGAAAGTTCAATTTATTTTTGTTGGGATATTAGCATATATGCTTAAGTTAAAAAATTTTATGACATAAATATGAGCAGAATTGATGAATATGAAAGCAAATTTTTTTTTTTTTCTTTTAGTTTTTATTGAATGATATGAAAGCAAATTTTTTATTTGATATTTTGTAGATCCGGCTGTCGCTTTGATATACTAAAAAATTCGGCTTGGCATGCTTTCAAGTAGTTTCTCAATTTGAACAAACGTATTTTTTCGATACGACTAAGATGGCGTTTTTGAGTTCAGAAATTGCTGAGTAATGTTGGCTTCCTTCATAAAATGGAGCGTTCACTAAAGATTTCAATATTTTTGATGTTGAAGTTTTCTTTTTTACTTCGCGAACAGTTCTCTTGAATTGTGATGATGATTTTTCTGGCCTGCCAGTCGGTTTTCTTGTTCCACACTTATTAGGACTTTTCAAGTAATTGCAGATAACGATTTTACTGCGTCCTAAGGCCTTCAAAATTATTCTGAGATTTTCCAACTCTTTTCAGAGCTGTAATCTCGCCTTTCTCATATTTAGATAATTTAGTTTCTTTAGCCATTTGTTTTTAGAATTTTAGGTATTCCAGTTTTAACAGTTTTTATATTACGTAGACTATATATAATAATATTTTCCATTGAATCAACTCTTTTTTTTTTTTTTTAGTTTTTATTGGTGGTCTTATAATTTATGTCAAAAATAGATTTTAAAATTTAGCATAAATGCTGATATACATATAAAAAATGAATTGAAATTTCTTATTTTAAATTTAGGTGTCTCTTAACCTGACTTTTTATATATCTGATTTTCATAATCTAAAATTTGAAAACAAGAACTTCTTCATTATTGTATATATAAGTGCAAGAGATAAATCATGTAGCATCTTCACATAATCACGCACCCACACACACACAGACATATATATATATATATATATATATATGTGTATATATGTGTATGTAATATATATACGTACATCTATGTGTGTGTTTGTGTGTAATGATATCTCTTCATTTTTGTATATATATATGAATGCATATTTGTATCTGTATATGTAGTTATGTATATATACGCATATGTATACATACGAGCATCATTAAATAAGTTTCCAGGTTTTTCGTATGGGCACTTTTATTGATAGTACACACATGAAACTCTAGTCCCCTTCGAAATAATCTCCTCCGGCTGCAATGCACTTGTACCGTACCAACAACTTCTGGAAGGCCCCATGGAAATCCTCTTGTGTGAGCGTGTCAATGACCTTCGTCACAACATCTTTCATTTCCTCAGTTGTCTCATAACGACAGCCTCTGAAATTAGGGAATAAGCAAAAGTCACAGGGAGTAAGGTCTGGACTATAGGGAGGGTGAGGAACTGTCTTGATGCCCATCTTGGTCAAATAGTCTGTGACAAGGATGGAGTTGTGGACTGGTGCATTGTCCTGCTGGAAATGCCACTGACCCGATTTGAAGAGTGCTGGTCTCTTCCGACAGAATCTCTTCCTGAACTCTCTTAAAACCTTAACATAGTAACCCTAACCCGAACCCTTTGGCCAATCAACTGTGGTGTATTGACTTCCTTACTCCTCCCACACCTCTCATCATTCCTCACAGACTCCCTGCCTTCTTTGAATCTCTTATGCTACTCAAAAACTGATGTTCGATTCATGCAAGATGGTCGAAAAGCAGTCTGAAGCATTCCATACGTTTCTGTGGCATTTTTTGCAAGTTTAAAACAGAATTTTATTGCATATCGTTCTTCTAAAGTGTCCTTACGTCCAGATTGCATTTTTGAAATTCACCAGCTGTGACAATCAGGCTTTAGTAGGGTGTATTCCAATTCCTGCTGAAGCTGTTCATTTGAACATGAAATCACAAAAATTGTTCAGTCATCTCATAAGATGTATAGCAATAACATAGTGAATTTTCAAGAGTCTACGACAATTTTAAATACCCGCACAAAAAAAGTCTGGAAACTTATTGAATGCACCAACTATGTCCAGGGAATTGATTTTCACTCATCGATTGTGCTGCTTTCACGGCTTCTAAGACACTGATTTCATTCTTTTCAAAGGGATAACAACTAAATGCATCAACAAAAATGTGTGTTCTAGATAAGACCGCAAACACCCGATGATGAGTTTCCAGTTCTGAGGATTGTTGAGTACCATTTAATCCTTGTTTAAGTCTTACTAGGAGTCGTAGTGTTAAACTCACGTTAGAATTTTTTTTTTCATCTAAGACTGTGTACATCTACCCACGAGAAAAAAAATTCTTAAAAAACCGCGCGGCAAAAGATGCAAATAAATGCGATTCTTTAACCTTTCGGCATTACATAAACCTAGACGTTTTGACGTGGCATTAAAATTCTTCATACACTGTAAAAACGTCTAATATACTGCAAAGAAAACACACACACACACACACACACACACTAGAAGTCAATTTTTAGCGGAATTCAACTAACATGAATGCAGTGTTTTCCTTCTAGACCCGTTACCTTACTCTATCGATTTCTCGAGAGAGAATTATTTGATTCATAATTTTCCCAAAGGTATTAGCGCTGCGTGTAATGCAAAACAGCCTCATCCAGGTTTCAATTCGGTTCGCCGTTTCTATTTTCTTTGTCGATAATGTAACAAGCACATCCTAAATATAAAATGTCTCGTGGGGGATCCTCTGTTGTGTAGTGGTGAATGTGCTGGACTGCGACATCGTAGTAAACTAGTTCGAACTCCAATCTCGCCATTACGTTCATTCTCGGGCCAGTGCTCTTGGAAAAGATATAAACTCCATTATCCTCCTAGTTCTTAGTTAAATGTTACTTCGATTGTCTTTTTACAGGGATGGGTTTGGCATTAATAACCCATGATGGTTGATATTCCATTAAAAAAGAACCCAAGCTACTGTATCGCATTGTTATATATTTTTTTCTAAGCTTTGCTTATGCCTCTAAAAAATTGAACTTGTGTCTTGTCTCGTTCGTGGTTCATAAGCTTTATAATTATATACTAAATTTAGCTCCCAGTCCTTAGATGAGGTTATTAAATGGTTACTTGTCCAAGAGCTCAACTAGAACTTCGAAGTTTATCTTCAGTGACATAAGAACCAATTGGTACAGTTAGCAGGTTTAAGTTAGTTTTGGGCATGGGAGGTAATTCTGTTACTACTTTCAAAGGGAACTAACTCCTACTTGTTATTTGGATTTAAATTCATATTTAGTTTCCCACTTTTCTTTTTTATTATTTTAATCAGCTATTTTTTCAGGATTTGCTTAAAACGTTTCTGAGTTTTTCTTCTTCTGTTTGGAGTATAACAGTTTAAAAGATTAATCACAAAACGTACAAATAAAAGAGCAAGGTACAGAATAATTGTTTTTAGGTAAATTTTTACCCTTTAACCCATCCTAGCGAAAACTAAAAATCAGATTCAATTTTTTTTTTTTTTTTTTTTTTTGGCTAATACATGTAAACAGACAAAAAAATATCCGCAAAGCATAAATTTTGAACCCCCCCAATATTTTAGAATTTAAGTGGGGGTCACTTTACTATATAAATTTAACGTAAAATGATCACCCTCTTCCGGACCAGCAAGCATTACTGACGATCAGAGAAAGCGGTAAAGGGACGTGTAACCAAATTTTTTTTTTCCATTTTTTTTTGTAGGGAGATCAGATGGAGAGGGTGGAGTTGTTAACTAAGCTTGTTTTCGGTGTGGATTTTTTTTTGCAAATAAAATTTTAAAATTGTGTGTGTGTGTGGGTGGGGGGGTGATTTTTTTTAAGTAACGAAAAACATTTTAAAAAAAGCGCCCACATTTCAGCAGAAAAGAAAATAAGACATACTGTGTGGTGGGGGCACTAACCTTGGCCAATTTTTCCCCATTAATTTGGTTACACGTCCCTTACCGCTATCTCTGGTTGTCAGTAATGCTTGCTGGGCAGGAAGTGTGTGATCGTTTTACATTAAAATTATATAACAACCCCCCCCCCCTCTAAATTCTGAAATATTGGGTGGGGTTCAAAATTTCTTCTTTGCGGATATTTTTTTCAGGCTTTTTATGTGTATTTGCAAAAAAAAAAAAAAATTAAAAAATTGACTTTTAGTTTTCGCTAAAATCCGATGGGTTAAAGGGTTAAAATTGACGGGTTTATATATATATATATATATATATATATATATATATATATATATATATATGATCACTCGAGTCAAAATCAGTTCTAAATGCATATTTTTATTTTGACGTCCAATTTTATTTAATGAGAATTTGTACCATAAATTGGTTGGTTGGTTGATTGATTTGGTTTGGTTTCTTTGTGTAATGGCATTTTGTAGTTTATTTAATACCAAAGCCATTCTTCTAGAAGAACAGTAGTGGTACTATTTAACCCATAGCTGGGAGGTTAAGGGGGTTCATACATTTCCCAAGGGAATTTGCCTGAAAGTGAACGTAATTGCGCGACTGGAATACGAACTCGCGTACTACGATTCCGCAGTCCTTCGCTTTAACCATTACACCACAAGGACACCCCCGTTGATTGGTTTTACGGTATGTCAATCTTTGTTGTGTTATTTGTGGCCGAATATTTTTTAAAAACCGCTTATATGTTTTCAAGTAACTAATAATTTGAATCGTTTATGAACAATTATAACTTCAAATAACAATTCTAAATACTAATTATTTGTATAAAATTATTTGGTTTCAACTGTACTTATTTAATTATAATTTGTTTGCACAGTTATGATATCAAGTGTTCCTCTACAATCTATAATATTTCTATAATTTTCCTATACAATTTATATTCTCGAAAAGGTTGTTTGAATGGTATATCACCCTTCGTGGTTTCTTTCATAGTAAAACCATCCCTGTAGAAGAATAGTAATAGCACTATTTTGTTCATAATTCGGGGGTATGAAACGTCTTACTTATACTTTTTCTGAAAATAAACGTAATAGCACAACTGGATTTTGATTTCCTTTACTACAATATCGTAGTCCAGTACGTTAGCCACTACGCCACAGAAACTCCCATATAATTATAGTATCTATACGATAATTATCCTTTACAATTTCCAACATAATTCATTGTATTTCGATTATAATTTTCCTATGTAGTTTGTAGTATTCCTATCATAATTTACTATATAATTTAAAGTATTCCTCAGATAATTTTTTTTTTAATTTCCTATATTTTGTAGTATTCCTATAATTTCCCCTGTTTATTTATAATATTTCTATAATAATTTCCTATATAATCTGGAGTATTCCTATAATAATTTCCTATATAATTTATAGTATTCCTCGGATCATTTTTCTTTTTAATTTCCTATATAATTTGTAGTACTTCTGTAACAAGTATTCCCACTTTGGGTAAGAATGGACCTAAGAGTAATGTCAATGAAGCGGGGCTTTACACTCCCCAGAGCTCCACTGTCATATCCAGAGCACCCATTTTCTTTGGTGGTGGGAGGAGGTCTTACTCATCTGCTACGGATGCTGTTAGTGTATTCTTAGCTCGACCGACTGAACGGGACATTGTTTGAATAACTAAACTTTTTCGTAAAATCGATCTTATTAACTCAGAATTTTGGAGAGTCCATTCTTCTGTTCACGTCAAGTGAATCAGTTGTTTGAAATTTTAGAGACCGTTTTCTGTGATTATTTTTCTTTACAGATAATATATATAATTCTTCGAGGTGTGTTCAGGAAGTATCGAGACTAAAGTTGTATTTAACAAGACAGAAATGAACAATGAATGAAACAATTTTCTTCAAAACAGCCTCACTCGCTTTGAATACACTTATTCTGCTGAGTTTTTATTAGTCGAAGCACCTCTGAAATTCGTCTTTTGAGAAGACGTGAAGCTGCTCCGTCGTATTAAAAGAAGTTCTTCCCGTTGGGAAATCTCATCCTTGAAATGAACTGTCAATTTTGGAAACGAGAAAAACGAAACAAAACGAGGAATGTTCTAACAGAGCAAAGGTGTTATGTAATATAATGGCCGAGGGATTTCGGTTCATGCCTTTGGGTTTAGTTAGGCTGAGAACCTTTCGGCTCAGCACATGGGTTAGTTAGGTGCAACATTGACGCTTGTGTTAACGCGGGCACGCGCAGAGCGGACGTATCACTCAGAGATGTCACAATTGCCCGAGAAGAGAAATGGGTGACGGAGTGCGAATGACGTCACGCACCGGAAGCGCGCGGAGGATTTGGAGAATTTGAAGAAAGTTAAGAGAGTTGAAACTAGACACCAAACGAGACGGTTGACTTTTGCTTGCTCGCCGAAGACAAGCCAAAGGCCTCGGGCAGGTACCGTACGGGGTGGGGGTTCAGGTGAACAAGACAGTATAGAAAGATTATGTCTCTCTCCTTATGTCGAAACCTTTTACTCAAAAGTAATAAAAAGGTTTCGTTCCTGAACAAAGAAGTCGTTACGTGTTTTCGCATTTCGAGATTCCTATGTTCTTTATGTATACATGTTATCTAAATGAGTTATGGACAATCGATGTACATTTCCCAAATGGCCATATCATGGCTATGGTACAGTTACACTTTCGCTATTCAGCATTTTGACAAAACAATTGTTCATTTTTTTTTTTTTTTTTTTTTTTTCAAATTTAGCTTTGACTTGACCAGACATTTACAAATAATCCTTTTATCAAAATACCGCCCACAAATTAAAAAAAACAAAACAGGTTAATTTTCTTCTAAACAAAAAATAAGGAGATTTTCTTATTTCTTATCTTGTTGGCATGCTGACAAAATAGAATCTCATTCTCCAGGAAAGATTCCGGGTTGTGCATATACTGTTTGCTCGTATGGTCAAATCTAAATTTCTTGCACAATTCCCAGTGGATCCCCTTGTCCACCCAGTCTTGTTTAGTCTTATACTCTTTCTGTGCTAGCTTGCTGCATTTGCTTATATTATTGATCGTTTCATCTTAATCACCACATAATCTACATCTGTTATTTTGTTGCGTCTTGTCTATTCTTGCTTTGATATGATTGGTCCTTTTGGGTTGTTATTAATAGAGGTTCGGTTTCTCTCTTGAGGTTTCCCTTTTTTAGCCTCGTCCACGTTTACCCGAAAGGGAACGTAATAGCCCGACTGGAATTCGAACTCGCTTACTACGATTCAGCAGTCCATCGCTTTAACCATTACGCCACGAGGACACCCACTAGGAGTACTTGAAAAGCTAAGTCAAGTATGACTGCATGAAAAGAAAAAAAATAATTACTTGAAACCATATGATTGCCCGCCCAAAATGAAAGATGAACATTACTAAGAACAGGAAATCATCATCATCATGTCGTGCCTCCAGCACGGATATCCCTGACCCTCTCTCGCCACTTCTCCCTATCGTTCATCGCCTCTGGCAGGTCTTCAGGGCTACATCCCGTATCCTCACAGAGCTGCTGTATGTATGTTCGAGCTGGTTGTCCTGCTTTTGCTCGGCCATATGTGGGGGTCCAAGGAGTACATCACTTATGAGCTCGTCACTGCTTCTCCAGTAGTGTCCTGCGTGTCTGGTTCGTCTAACTTGGACAAATACATATTTTCCCCTAGGTTTTTGTATTTCACATTTCTAAACATTCATCGTTAACTTAAAATTATTAATATCCCCCCTCATGGTCCTGATGATGGTTCAGTAGAACCGAAACGCTATAGTGTCGACCCGTTAATAAATCATTCCTTCCACTTGGATCTTTGTTATCAGTTTTTCTATATATATATATATATATATATATATATATATATATATATATATATATATATATATATATATAATGTGTGTTTGTGTGGATGAAGGAATTGGTCTGCGGTACTTAAGGTTTTTATGTCATATTATGCTCCACACATGTTTCGGACTTCGTGGTCCTCTTCAGGAGACTAATAATGTGTTTGTTTTTTTTACAAATTTAATAAATTGTATTTCTTTAACTCAAGTGAAAAGTCTGTAGAAGAAAATTCTCTTTTCTTCATTATTAAAGGTTATGTCTGCCAATGCGTTAATATGTATTTACCTGAAAATTTTTGCTTAGATGTGGCACAAGGCCATATGAAAAGGGGCACCCAATGAGACTCGAACTCACTCGTGTAGGTTTGCTAGCCGAGCTTGCTAACCATTACATCACCAGAGGCGCCTATAGCAGTTAGCATTGGAAATTTACTAAGCTTTTTGCTTAGATGTGGCACAAGGCCATATGAAAAGGGGCACCCAATGAGACTCGAACTCACTCGTGTAGGTTTGCTAGCCGAGCTTGCTAACCATTACATCAGCAGAGGCGCCTATAGCAGTTAGCATTGTTCTAAATTAGATGATAAATTGTGTGTGTGTGTGTAAAAGATATTCGTATGTATATATTATGTCGAGAGAAAGTATATTTATGATACTAATGTGTATGTGTAATACTAAGCGATAATTATCATCAGTAAGTAATGTTATATAAGTACAAGCTACTCTATCGTGAAAGTAAACAATAAAGAAGTAATACTTTGCTCGTAGGAATAGTTTAGGGATGTTGAAATTAGATACATTCCGAAAAAAAGAATGTTAAAAAGTAACAGAAATTTATTCACTAGAAATAGAAACGAAAGTAATTAACAATAAAGACGGATCATTATTGAATGGCAGAAAAGTAGCGTATTTTATCATTTTATTTATAAGATTTAGATAGGCTCCAAATCAGATCAGAAGTGGATTAATTCATGATTTTGATTTGTTAAAAAATCTCTTTTTGATAATCTAGGAAAGAAAAGATTAACATTTTTGAGGGTTTTGATCCATAATTCTAAAAAGTTTCAAAAATAGATTCAAATTTCAAAGCACTTGAAGGCTTCTTTTTTGCACAAAAATTAACATTTTCATTCAGAAGGGTAAAGTAGAGCATTTTCAGGTTCACTCTCAACTACGGTGGCCATATATGATATATATAATCAGAAGCGACCCGGGATAGAGCTTTTAGGGCTCAGTCTTGAAGGCTATTCTCTCAAGTCTATTTCGGAGCAATAAAGATCCTCTCAGAACAAATTATATGTTGTTGACTTTGGTTGAATACAACATAATGATTTGAACCATCACGAATAATCATTTTAACTCACAAACTTTTGTTGATAGATTTGTTTAATTTCCATACCCAAAAGTGTTGATTTAGATCAATTTTACTGTCAGGATTCATAATTTAAAAAAGAATATGGCTAGTTATTGTGGACCCATGAAACACATGGTATCCTTCTGTTAACGTGGCTCAGACGAATTGAAATAATGGCTGAAATAATAATAAAAATTATCTGTAAAAATCTCAAATGTATTTTATTCCCTATTTTTCAAAGTTTAGTTTGGTTGGGTTTTATGGCACATCAACCTTTGTAGGTTATTTAATGCCAAATTGTTTTTATACACATACATTAAATATATATGATTTGGTTTGGTTGGGTTTTATGGCATATAATCCATTGTAGGTTATTTAATGTCAAATTCTTTTTATACAAATATATTAAATATATGATTTCTTAACACGTTTTGTGGATAACATTTTTTAAACTAGCCTGAGCTCATTTTTTCACACAGTCAAATGGTTTCATTAATTTCTAACACGAACAATTCCATTTATTTATCATTTCTTTGGATACAGTTTAATGCTTTCAATGCCACGTATCACAAGTAATTCAATTAAACGTCAGTCATTTGTCTACACACAGTGAAATGACCTAACAGTTCGATTTTAAACAATTCAGTACGCAGTTTAAATGTCAAAAAGTTCTATTTGACCCATGTGCTACCACTCCAAGCCAGAGGGGACCTGGAAACAATGGCAATAAAGGAGTCCTTCACATTCCCCAAAGCTCCTCACCATCAGATTGGTTAGTATCATATCTAGGACACTCGTAGGGGTGTCTTACCTCTCTGAAGAGATGCAGTCGGTGTGTTCTGCGGCTCCAGCCGACTGGGCTACATTTTTCAAAGATTATATTTTTTGTTTCAAATTAATAGCTTAATTGTGTTAGATTTTTTCCTGTTTATCACAATATTCTAAGAAGGAAATTTAATAATGCAACATTAATAATACAACATTGGGTCAAAAATATTCAAGACTCAACGAAGTTTTGTGGGTGTGTGTAGGTATGTGATTTGTTTTTCTGTGGCCTTGTGGTGGGTGCCACACGTGTTGAGGGGGCAGATGGAAAAGCCAGTATAGAAAGATTGTGCCTCTCTTCCTTATGTCGGAACCTTTAACTCAAAGGTAATAAAAGGTTTCGCACCTGAACTAAGAAGTCGTTACGTGTTTCGGGATTCCTATGTTCTATGTATATAAGTTATGAACATTCAATGTACGTTTCACATACTCATGTATCATGGGTATGGTACACGTGTTCATTGTCAACAACGATAAGCGTTACGTTAGACTGTTAGTAGCAATTAAACATTTTGCACTCATCCGAAAAAATATGAATAAAATAGAATAAAATTTTGTTTGGAATTGATTTCTTTTCAAATTACCAATTTGCAAATTTCCACAGACCAATCAGAGCCTGCTGCACATAAAATGCCGGAAATTTGAAGTTTGAGCATAATTTGAACGGGCACTAAATTTCTTGCAGACACGTGCGAAGGCAAAGAAGCTCTCTAAAGCAGTTCATAGGGCAACAATTGACAAACATAATCATAGAATGGGACATCGAAAGGTCTCCAATGAATTCAACATCCCAATGAGTACAATTGAAGCATTCAGTTAAAAATAAAAAAAATAAAAAAGAATGGCATGAATAAGGATCTGCCTGGAACAGTACTCCTTCTCGTAAACTAAGTGATTTAGAAGCTACACCTTTTTGTCAGGAAGTAATTCGAACCCCATTCACTCGCCAAGGAGAACCACAGAAGGAAATGCTGGCAGCAAGGACAAAAGTAAATAAGAATACAATCTAGTTGACATATACGTATTTTATAAATTGATAAGGTTTTATTTTTAAAAAAGAATAAGACAATCAATAAAATATAATTTCCCACAATTCAATTTCCGCCAAAAGTTAAACTTTTGGTGTCAAAAAAGATCAGTTTCTTCAAGGCTTGCCAACCCAATAAATGAGACGTGTGCTTTGCAGTCTACCGAAATGAGCAGTTCCATACTTTACAACTTTTGTAATAATTATTCGTGGGTTTAATAATCCTAATGATAATGATAAAATTTTCTGGGATTTTGAGATAGAAACGGATCACCTAAAAAAGAACTTGCGACTCAGTGGATTTTAACGTTGTGGCGGACTACAAAGTGAAAATAAAAGAAATCGAAAAGATAGAAAAATACTTGGACCTTGCACGAGAACTGAAAAAGCTGTGGAACATTGAAGGTGATGGTGATATCAATTTTACTTGGTGAGCTTGGAACAGTCACTAAAGGATTGGTATATAGACTGGAGGAATTGGAAATAAGAGAACGAGTGGAGACCATCCAAGCTATCGCATTATTAAGATCAGACAGAAGAGTCCTGGAGACTTGAGGAGACTTGCTGTCACTCAAACTCCACTTACACAGTCGGCTGGGACTGTTGAATACACCGACTGCACCTCTGCAGAGGGGTAAGCCCTCCCCAATGAGTTTCCTGATATATGACACTAAACAATGTGATGGTGACGTTCCAGTAATGCTGGAGCTTTGGGGGATACGGAGCACCCCTTCATTGCCATTGCTCCCAGGTCCACTCTGGCTCGGCGTGGTAGTACCTGATAGGGCCCTATCTATGGGTTAAATAGAACTAACGGCATACCGATACTTAACTGAATTGTTTGACAAAAATGAATAGCTTGAAATAGAAATGTTTTTGACAATTAAACTGTACTTTAATTTAAACTTTGTGCTTATGCTAAACTGAAACCATACTTACATTTAAACTGCGTGCTTATGCTAAACTGAATTATTTGAAATAGAACTGTTTTTTGACATTGAAACTGTATCTTCATTAAACTGAATTGTTTAACGTAGAACTGTTTTGACATTTTACAGTGTAAACAAAATCTGCACTTACACTAAACTGAATTAGCTGAATTAGAACTGTTTCAATAAACTGAATAGTTTGAAATAGAAATGTTTTTGACAATTAAACTGTGTACTCATGCTAAACGGAATTGTTTGAAATAGAACTGATTATTTGTATAAAATGGTTTTGGCTTTAAATAACCCACAAAGGTTGATATGCCATAAAATCCAACCAACCAACCAAACTCCAGTGAGAAACCATCAGCCTACACTGGTGTGAAAAACTCTCAAATCAATAAAATAAATACTTGGAAAAAATGGAGGAATTAGTAATCCGAGGAAGAATCGAGACCATCGAGATCACAGAATTGTTGAGATTGGCTAGACTATTCACAAGAGTCCAGGAAATCTGAGGAAACTTGTGGTCACTTAGACTTCTGTGAAAAACTACCAGCTAACGCTAGTGCGAAAAACTTACAAGAAATAAAATAGTCAGAAAATTACACAGCAGAAACCAAAAGGTATATGATTTTGAAACTTATAGGAATCGTAGCTTAGTATTTACTTTATAAAAAAAAAAAAAAAAGACATATAGTAAATAGTTATGGAAAAAATTATTTGAAAAACTGCAGTGGATGCAATAAAATAACAAGCATACAATATTCAATGTAATTTTAATTATAAACTGTATAAAACGTAAGAAAATGGATATTCATGAATAATTTAACTTAAAACACTTAGTATTAAATATGGAAATGTTTATTAGCAATAACCTCATCGCACTGATACACAAGGGACTTACTTGGAAAGCTTTTTGCACAGATCTAGTCAAATTCTTCTTTTCTTGTCTTCTGCATTCCCCCATAAATCGATTAAAGGGTTGAAATTTATTCCCGTAATCTTTTCTCATTATTTTCCATACATTGTCGATGCGATTTAAGTCTGATCTTTGTCCTGGCTATATCAGTTTTCATCTTGATCAAAGTCTAGTTGGAGAGTTCCTGTGGCTGGACTGTAGCCTCGAAGTAAGCGAGTTAAAACTCCAGCCATGGGTTAAATAGTATCACTGCTGTTCTTCCACAAGGATTACTTTGGCATTAAATAACTCATGAAAGTGTGATATGCGATTAAACAAAAACCAAACCAAACCAAACCAACCGAACCCAACACAAACCAAACCAAAATCTAGTTTTGCTCACTACATTAGGGTCAGATATCACCCTTTACTCAGTGGAACAACGCTAGAAGGGATGTAACTTAGCCATTAAAAAAGACTTTGAGAGTAAGAATGGTAATATTTGCGAGAGACAAATTATCCAAGGGAAGCTTAGTTCAACTCATTCCAAACTAGTTGTATACTACCTTGCTACGAACTGTGTGCTTCTTGGTTGATGAACAAACTGTGGCAAATAAGAACAGTGTTTTGTCCTTTGTGATTATTTCTAAGTGTCTTTTTATGATTATTTCTAAGTCGCTTTTTATTATTATTTCTAAATCGCTTTTTACGATTATTTCTGAGTATCTTTTTATGGTTATTTCTAAGTAACGTTTACGATTATTTCTAAGTCGCTTTTTATGATTATTTCTAAGTGTCTCTTTATGATTATTTCTTAGTCGCTTTTTACGATTATTTCTAAGTGTTTTTTTAATGATTATCTAGTCTCAAACCATTTGTAATCATTATTTATATATTTACCTGACTCTTCCGTGCATGTAGGATGTGACACAAGGTCTATTCTAAGCGGGTTTTTAAAGGTTTGAATTCAGTTTTCCTTCTCCTAGGCCGGTTGCCATTCCCAGGCTAAAAATTCCAGTCTGCCCTGCTATTTATCCATTGGTGGAGGGAGAATTGTAGGACTCATACCTTTCCCAAGGATATTTGTTGTACTCCCGACACAATAGACTCTCCCTACTCCATAAATACACGTCAACGGAGCGTTGACCGGAGTTCACTAGAGTCGATCCAGACTCACGTGACACAATCACGTGTAATACCATTTGCGTAGTGGACAATAGTCGCTACCCGACTGGACTCTCAGCTATCTACTATCTAACCCGGTTCACTTGTATCTTGTTTCTGTTACTTGAATATATATGTTTTTCTATCAACCTTTTTGTATTCCCCGGGTCTTTTTTTTTGCCAGCATCACAACAATATTAGTACTATGTGAAATGCAAACAGTCTCATCTAGGTCACTTCATACTTCTGGCCTTGTGCCAAACTACTTCCCCAAGTAAAAATTATGATATTAGCATTCTTCGATTGGTTTGGTTTCTTTGTTTAATGGCACATCAACCTTTGTAGGTTATTTAATGCTAAAGCCATTCCCCTAGAAGAACAGTAGTGGTACTATTTAACCCATAGCTGGGAGGATAAGGGAGTTCATACCTTTCCCAAGGGTATTTGCCTGAAAGTGAACGTAATAGCGCGACTGGAGTACGAACTCGCTTACTACGATTCCGCAGTCTATCGCTTTAACCATTACACCACGAGGACACCCCCAGCATTCTTCGAGGATATTATTCTTGGTTTTTTATTTAGCAGTAAATAAACTAATAGCAAAATACGTTTTTATTTAATAGCTGAATATTTTCGAAGAAATGAATCTGTCATAAAAGCTCGAAGAGGGGCAACTAAGAATTAATTCTATCATTTATTCATTCAAGTCGTTGTAATCTTTCGATAGATGTATTTAAATCTCATTAATAGATGCCACCATAAAAGATGTGTAGCAGTAGTCCTTCGACTGGACTATTTGATCATGGCCGTTGACCCATGGGGTTTGTTCGCCCAGCATCTGGTAAGGCGTGCCGTTGACCCGTCGTTGGGTTTGTCCGCCTTAATGCCCACCACGCTGCTTCTCATAGCTTCCGAGGTATACCTTGTGGAAATAAAAGCAGCAGTCGTGTCAATACTGCTATATGGATACACCACGTGGACACTGATTAAGCGTATGGAGAAAAAGCTCGACGGCAATTACACAAGAATGCTACGAGCTGTATTGAACAAGTCCTGGAGGCAACACCCTACAAAACAGCAGCTGTACGGCCACCTACCGTCTATCACGAAAGCCATCCAAATTAGACGCACCAGACATGCGGGACACTACTGGAGAAGTAAGGACGAACTCATAAGCGATGTAATCCTGTGGACCTCTTCACACGGACGAACAAAGGTAGGGCGACCAGCTGGAACCTATTTACAACAACTCTGTACTGATACAAGATGTAGCCTTGAAGACCGACCGGGAGCGATGGACGATAGATACGAGTGGCAAGTGAGGGGTCAGGCACGACATGATGATGATAATTCATTAAAGGAATTCCATAATCTTTTCCTCAATATTGGATTATTCCATATTTTCCTCTGCATCACTTGGAAAACAATTATAAAATCATAATAAAATATTCCCTAAACTCACGAGATTAAATTTTTGAATTAATAATTCAAAAATTTAATCTCGTGAGTTTGGGGAATATTTTATTAAATCAACAATTAAAGAAAAAACGTTTTTTTTAGTTTATTTACTGCGAAATAATGAAAAGTGAACATCGTCTAAGTGTGCTAATACCAAGTACCAGAAATGATTCATTCTCTTGGTATACGTCATAGACAACTTCCGATCTGAAATGAATAGCCATCGACGTTGAATTATGGAAAAAAATGAATCTTCTAATTGCTATAAAAAGGTCTGACTTCTAAGGTCCATTTAATGTGACATTTCCAGCGAGAAAGGGCAATGGTGGATTTAATGCTGTGATCTTCATTGATTCAGAACCTAATACAAATCATTTATAAGCTAACTGGAATTAAACTCATTTCACAAGTTTATTTGTTTAATACTGTTTGAAATGTCAAACCTTCCAACAAACCCAGTATTGAGGAAAAATTATAGCTTGGAAAATATACTATTTAGATTATTTAATCTAGTTTGTTTTAGGAATATTTTATGAAATCAAATGTTCAACTATTAAAATATAAAAAAAATTTTTAAAAATAGAAAAATATTCTGCATCTTATCTATTATTAGTTTATTTACTGCTAAATAAACACCAAAGTGAACATCCTCGAAGTGTGCTAATTCTACAATTTTTGCCAGGGGTAGTATTTGGTTTGGTTTGTTTAATGGCATATCAACATTTGTGGGTTGTTTAATGCCAAAACGATCATTCTAGAAGAACATTCGTGATACTATTTAACTCTTAGCCAGGGGAAATCAAGGTGATTCATACCTTTCTCAAGGTTACAGGTTCGAAAGTGAACGTAACAGCGTGACTGGAGTTTCAACTCGCATTCTACAATGTTGCTGTCCACCACGTTAGCCGCTACGCCACGAGTACTCCCACCTCATTGTTATGTAGTATCAAGTATTCCCTTAATACAACCTTTTAAAATAAACATTTGGAGAGTAACAATTAGGTCTTAGTTTTGTTTCTTTATTCATTGGTGTATCAACCTTTATGGGTTATTTAATGCTAAATCCATCCTTAAAAAAACAAATATGGTACTATTTAAACCGTACCTGGGTAGATAAGGGATATCTTACCATTCCCAAGGGTGTTAATTCGAAAGTGAACGTAATAGGGCAACTGGAGTTCGAACTCGTTCTCCATGAGGTCGTAGTTCAGCACGTTAGCCACTACGCCATGAGGACTTCCTGGGTATTTGATGGTAAGTATGGTATTATAGAGATAAAAGGCGCTAATGGAAACATCGTAGTGGAGCCTTGCTGATTAACTGAATGAATCCTAAGAAGAGCTAGATATCAAATGAGGAGATTAAGGTAATCCAGAAGAAAAAAGACAAAAAAAGCAAAGCGTATTGTAAGAATCTGTTTATAGACGTTTTAGACGAAGGAAACTTAAACAGAACTACAGAAAATCCAAAGACACAAAATGGCGGAAACAGCAACGTTAACTTAAAAGAAAAAGGATCAGATACACATATAAGGTGTGAGAAAAATAGGTATCGAGTCTGAATTTAAAAAAAATAAGATTGGTTGGGTAGGTTTTATGGCATATCAACCCTTGTGGGTTATTTCATGTCAAATTCTGTTTATACATATGTAATATATAATTTGTAAGTGAATAGTTTGGTTTGGGTTGAACGGGTTTGTTTTATGACATATCCATATTTACTCAACCCCTCCGCTCGGGTCGGATATGACACAAGGTCAATTTTCAAGCGGAGTTTAACAGGTTTGAATTCAGAGTTTCCCTTCTCCTAGACTAGTTGCCTTACCCTGGCTGAAGAACTCAGTCTGTCCTACTATTTACCCATAGCTGAAGGAGGAGTAATGGGATTCATACCTTTCCCAAGGGTATTAGTGCTATGTGAAATGCAATCAGTTTCGTCTAGGATTTGAACTTGTGTCGCCGGGTCCATTTCCGACGTCGATAACCATTACACCACGTGCATCTGATTTTATGACATATCAATCATTTTTATTCATTTAATACCAAATCCTGTTTTTACATATTGTGACGAGGAAATATGACACCCTCATACATTCTCTGGGTGGTGGGGAAGGAGGTGTGGCTCGCCGGCCGACTATATGGGCAAACAAGAATCAGCAGACTATAGTAGTAAGCAGAATAGTGGAAGTGGATGGGCCGTTTCTCTTCAAGAAAACCTCACTCTCTATTCGCCATGTATGCATCAGCGGCGGAGAGGCAGACCTGTGACTATGATTGTTACTGAGGAAGAAAGTGCCAAAAAGCCAACACGTGGTGAATTTTCAAACTACAGAAACTCAGCAGTTGCCGTTTATTCGTCGGAGGATGAAGACACATAAGCAGTTGCCTTTTGTTCGTTTAAAAACTAAGAACATAATTTGGTATATGGAAGAAACTCAAATTTCAAAGTCATGCCGCGCAGAGAACCCTGAGAGAAAAGAAAAAACTTCTCCTTTGAATAAATTCAAACTCCGAGGTATGGTGAACCTCGTTAAACGAATACCCAAAGAAAAGACTTGTCAACGAGGAAAGAGACAATTATTAATCTTGGTCTTATCTGTCTCTACCAACGTGTTATGGAAACCCAATAACGAGAGGAAAAAGTGAAGAGAATAAACTCCACAGAATCCCAAGTAAGTGAACATACAATTTAAGTATATTCAAATTTATCTTGCTGTATACATGCTGACGTGAATAAAGACAAATTATGGGAGGAAAGAATAACTCTGATAAGATAGAGGAGAAAGAAGAGGGAATATCCCCCTAATAATAAACTAGAGATTTGGAGCACGAGGTCTACCATTAAATCCCAAAAGCCCGAAGGAAAGCGGAACGTGTCTACCGCTGTCGAACTATATTATCCCCTTCAGCGATTAACATATATTAAATGGGGACCTCGTCTGGGATACGAATATTTTAATGGAGGCTCTTCAGGGATACAGAAAGACTTTCTCGTTCCTGACTTTTACCTGAATTGTTTTTTTTTTTCTTTTTTTTGTTTCTTTTATTCAATGAAATAATATTGTTATCAATCTCGTTAACTCAAACACGGCAGTTCAGAGTCCTTTTTTTTCGGAAGCATTGTATTTATCGAAGACCTCGTATTTGAGGGGGAAAGCTAGCCAGTTAGCTGTGTTAACTTTTAACAATTCACCTATAATCCACCTGGTGGCTTTAGAATGTGGTTCAGCTAGGGAGTTGGTGATATCTGTGACATTAAATAGCGTCGGCAAAGCACAGCCAACGTCTGTGCCCTGCGTTAACTGGTGGTCTCGGTAGGAACGAACAGCACCCTGCAAGCCCGCTGTGCACATGGCGGCGTAACAATATATATTAAATATATATGATTTGTAAAGTCATTTTGTAGGTACATTTTTAAACGAACTTGTGCTCATTCTTTTGTACTATATTAAATGGTTCCAAGAATCATTACGTATCAATAACAATTCAAAGTCTTTTGTTCTCACACAGTTAAAAGATGAATTTTATTTCTAACAATTCAATTTAGCATAAGTCAACAAAAGTAAATGGTTCGAAGTATTGCTATGTATTACTAACAATTCAATTGAACATCAGTCATTTGCTTACTCACAGTTCAATGATCAAACAGTTCTATTTCTAACAATACAATTTAGCATTTCTTTGCACACAGTTTAAATGCAGAGATGCAGACGATGTATTCAACAGCCTCAGCCGACTGTGTTGAATAGTTTGTTGATAACATTATTTTTAAACGACGCAGAGTTCATTTTTTCGTACATAGTTCATAGGTTTCAAGTATGGCTAATTATTGTTTACATATTGTTTAATGGTTTCTAGTATTGCTACCTAATACCAGTAATTCTGTTTTATATTAATCATTTGTTTACACTCAGTTAAATGGTTCCAAGTCTTGCTATGTCATACTAATAATTCAATTTAACATCGGTCATTTGTTTGCACAAAGTTAGTTTCACGTAGAGAAAATGGTTAAATATTTCTATTTGTCCCATAGATACGACCCTAACGAGTGCTACAATTCCGGTTCAGAGTAGACTAGGGAGTAATGAAGATAAAGAGGTATTCCACATATCCCAAAGCTTCAGGAGTCTCACTAGAGTCTCACCATTGGATACAGTTTAGTGGCATATATAGAACACTCTTAAAAAGGGAGGTGTCCTGGATATCACATTACACTATATCTGATGGTGAGACTCCAGTCTAGGAGATCTGGGGACAGCGGAGTACCCCTTCACTGCCATTACACGTACACCCACTCTGATCTTGAGTGGAGATACTGTTTTAGGTACCATTTCTGGGTCAAATAGATTTGTTCGAAAACGAGTAGTATTAGATAAACAATATCTCATTATTATCATCAAGTCGTGTTGATAGCACAGTGTTCTCTGTATAACTGAGAGCAAAAAATTAGAGTACTTGATATCATACAACTTTTCAGAATCAACTACACCAAAAAATTTAAATATAATTGTACAATGAACGCAATTCCCTAACCTCTAGACATAGAATAAATCTAGACGGATTGAAATGTTAAAATCTATAAATCAGTACATTTGAATTAATTTGGCCATGATTTCTGACGAAATTTCTGACGTTCGTCCCTGCTTCTCCAGCAGTGTCCAGCATGTCTGGTTCGTCTAACTTGAATAGTTTTCGTGATAGGAGGCAGATGTGATGTACTCTTATGGTCCCCCCACACATGGCCGTGCAAAAGCAGGACGACCAGCACGAACATACATTCAGCAACTATGTGAGGATACAGGATGTTGTCCTGAAGACCTGCCTGAGGCGATGAACGATAGGGAAAAGTGGCGAGACAGGGTCAGGGATATCCGTGCTACCAGCACGATATGATGATGATGATGATGATGATGAAGGATGACGTGGCGCAGTGGATAACATGATGGACTGCGACATTGTGATAAGCGAGTTCGAACTCCAGTTGCGCTATTACGTTCACTTTCGACCTAATACCATATAAACCATATTATCCCCCTCCCCAGTAATTGATCCAATATACCCACTACTGTCCTTCAACAAGGATGGCTTTGGCATCAGATAACCCTCGAAGATTGATATGCTATTAAAACAGAGAAACCAAATCAAATGATGAATGAAGTCGTCTAAGTGTACCATAACTCACACTAAGAGTCGATCGTTGCACAACAAGCTTTAGCTGTCAAGGTGAACACTTCCATTTTGGTTATTTAAAGGGGTTCCGGTACCCTTATATGTAAAAAAATACTTCTTTAAAATTCAATGCTCTGAGTTACTACGACTGAAAAACAATTGAAATTCAACTGAAAGAAGTAATTGTTAAAAGTTAATATCTGGCAATGCTTCCCCAATTTGATAATATTTATAACATTCAAATTTATATCATTACTATTTAAATATGATTACAATACTTGATTTAATAAAAAAAAAAATCAAGATAATATTAGTAATAATAGTAAAGGGTGAAACGTAACTTGAATTAAGACAGAAGAAATTTAAAAAAATACTAATTGTTTACCATGCTTTATGTAATAAAAACTGTGTTAATTGTAATATCAACTTGAATGTTTTGATATCACAAACAAAGAAACCTATCAAAACTAAAACCTAATTGTTACTCTCCGAGAGTTTACTTTAAAAGATTGTATAAGATAGGAATACTTGATTCACTATAACTATGAGGACGAGTTCCTTAGGAGTTATGGCTAATGTGCCAGACTGCGACATCGTAGTCAGCGAGTTCGAACTCAAGTCACGTTATTACGGTCACTTTTGGACGAATACCATTGGAAAACATATAAATTCTGCATTCACCTGATTAGGGGCAAAATACTATCATTACTTTTCTCCGGTAAGGATGGTTTTGGCATTAAGTAACCCACGAATGTTGATATGCCATTAAACAAAGAAACCAAAACTTATAAATACTAATGGATGGATACCAACTAATGTTAAGATGAAAAAAAATACTAGTCAATAGTAAATATTGTTTGACAATAGTTGATCAATTAGAATTATTCAGGATAATACTATTAACACTAAGAAATGAAAAAAAAAACGACTAATATTAAGATGAAAGAAATACTAGTCAATGGTTAGTAATATACTAGAAATACTAGTCAATGGTTCTTTTAATAAAAAATCGTCAATATCATATTTTTGCTCAAAGGATATCACTTATTATTATCTATAATTATATTTTCCCAAACAAGTTTGGTGTTTTATCTGTGCTTTGTCTTTTAAAATAGAAAATTAAAATTATCAAAAAAAAAAAAAAGTAGAAAATGACTCGTAAAAGCGGATTCAAATGAATAAGCGCTGAGATTTTTACGGGGTTTCAGCTTAAAGTTAGAAAAAAAGAAAGAGAATAAGATTTAATAAGAAGCCAAAATATAGCCAGATAAAATCCTTTTTCATCATGAAATAGGATTGATTTTTGAATAAGACAGGGTATCCAGCAAAACAAAAAAATAATTATGAATTCCTTTTTGTTTTGATGTCTACAAAATTCTCTGATAGCATGTTCTTTTGGAATTTTGGGATAGTATACTTCTCGAAGAAGAAGCCTTCTGCATCTTCCGTTTCTTTCCCATTATCTGCTGCGTCTCACAGATCCACTTGAAAAGAGACAACACTTCTTGCCAGAAAACTTCAAATAACACAAATCAAATGTTTCGTTGGCATTGATTGCACATGACCGTCAAAATAGATTGTAAAAATGGTGGTTTGAAGAAGAGAACGTTCCCAAATGTTCTTTGAAAATAGGTGAAAAATCTCGTAAGAGTTGCGGCCGCATTAAAAAAAAATGCATCAATACAAAAACCAAGTCCATGAAAAACAAGACAGTTTTCAAACATTGGATATACACGTTATATTACAAGCTCAAGTCGGCTGGGGCCGTAGAATACACCGACTGCATCTCTACAGGGAGGGCAAGGCCCCCCCTACCTCAACGAGTGTCATGGATATGACACTAAATTATATCTGATAGTGAAGTTTTAGTCTTGAAGCTTCGGGGAATGTGGAGTACAACTTTATTGTTATTACTCCCAATTGGTTGGTTGGTTGGTTTTTAGGGCATATCAACCTTTGTAGGTTACTTAATGCCAAATCCATTTTAATACGAATAAATAGTTCTATGTCAAACAATTCAGTTTATCATGAGTACATAGTTTAATTGTCAAAAACAGTTCTATTTCAAGCTATTCAGTTTAGTCAAACCGTTCTAATTCAAACAATTCAGGTTTGCATAGTTTTGTCCACACATAGTTAAATGTTAAAACAGTTCTATTTCAAATGATTCAGTTTAGCGTAAGTACAGTTTTAATGTCAAAATCTGTTCTATTTCAAACAATTCAGTTTTGGATAAATACGCAGTTTACATGTCAAAACAGTTTTATTTCAAGTAATTCAGTTTAGCATAAGCACACAGTTTAGTTCTATTTAACCCATAGATAAGATCCTATCAGGTGCTACCACTCCAGGCCACAGTGGATCTGGGAGCGATGGCAGTGAAGTGGTACTCCACATTCCCCAAAGCTCCAGCGTTACTAGAACCTCCCCATCAGATCGTTTAGTGTCATATCCAGGACACTTGTTGGGGGTGTGTCTTATCCATCTGCAGAGATGCAGTCGGTGTATAGTACAGTCCCAGCCGATTTGGCAATACATAGAGTTAAATGTAAAAACAGTTTTATTTCAGATAATTCAGTTGAGCATAAGTACGCAGTTTAAATGTCAAAACTGTTCTATTTTAAATAATTCATTTTAGCATAAATAAGATGTTTAAATGGAAAAAACAGTAAACACCCGGACGAAGGTTTAGTTCTATTCGACCCATTGATAGAACCCTATCAGGTGCTACTATTTCGGGCCAGAGTGGACCTGGGAGCAATGGCAATAAAGATGTACTTCGCATTCCTCAAAGCTCCAGCATTAGTAGAACCTTCCCATCAGATCATTTAGTGTCATATCCAGGACACTTGCTGGGTGGGTGGGGGTTCTTACCCCTCTGCAGAGGTGCAATCGGTGTATTGTACAGCCCCAGCCGACTGGGCAAATTACTCCCAGGTCCACCCTGACTCGGTGTGGTAGTACCTGTTAAGATACTATCTATGGGTCAAACGGAACTATTTAACCATTTATGTAATTTATGTAATTTACAAAGCGCTTTGCTTTGATGTGGCACAAGGCCGAATGAATGGGGCGCCCAATGAGACTCGAACTCACCCGTGTAGGTCTGCTAGTCTAGCTTGCTAACCGTTACACCACCAGAGGTGCCCACTATTTAACCATTTAACTGTGAGCAAACAAATGACTGATGTTAAATTGCATTGTCTGTGTTTCATGGCAATACTTGAAACCATTTAACGGTGTTCGAGTAAATGAGCTCTGACTTGATTAAATTGTTATCGACAAATTATTCTTTACCAATCATATATATTTGATATGTATGTATGAAAAGGATTAAATAAACTACAATGGTTGATATGCCACTGAAGCCACCCACCCAACTTTCAACCCAAGCAACAGTATATAACGAACTTTGAGAGTTTATCATATCTACCGACCCCCACCCCCGCTCGGACAGGATATGACACAAGGTCAAGTTTTTAGCGGAGTTTAACAGGTTTGAATTCAGAGTTTTCCTTCTCCTAGACTAGTTGCCTCACCAAGGCTGAAGAACCCTGTCTGTCCTACTATTTACCCATAGCTGGAGGAAGAATTGGATTCATACCTTTCCCAAGGGTATTAGGGCTATGTGAAATGCAATCAGCCTCGTCCAGGATTTGAACTCGTGTCGCCGTGTCCATTTCCTATGACGATAAACATTACACCACGGGCACCTCCAAAATTTTGAGAGTTTATAATTCTAATATTTTAAAGATTTAATACATGCTTTGCTACAATAACATCGAGCACTCTTTCAAGCAAAAAAATCCTTTCTTATTTGCATTTTTATATTACCACACACGCACACACACACATAGACCTTTCTTAAGGAGTCACCTTTCTTAAGAAACAACCCCCCCAAATGTAAATATAAAAGTACAATAAGCGCAATTCCCTAGCTTTAGGCTTGCCCAGTCGCCTGGGGCTGTAGAATACACTGACAGCACCTCTGCAGAGGGGTAAGACCCCCCACCACCACCAATGAGTGTCCTGGATATGACACTAAACCATCTGATGGTGAGGTTCCAGCAGTGCCGGAGCTTTGGGGAATGCGGAGTACCCCTTCATTGCCATCGCTCCCAGGTCCACTCTGGCCCGGAGTGGTAGCACCTGATAGGGCCATATCTATGGGTTAAATAGAACTAACAGCATTCTTATGCTAAACTGAATTGTTTGAGTAAACTGAATAGCTTGAAATAGAAATGTTGTTGACAATTAAATCGTACTTACATTTAAACTGCATGCTTATGATTAACTGAATTATTTGAAATAGAACTGTTTTTCGACATTAAAACTGTATTTACACTTAACTGAATTGTTACATATAACTGCTTGAATAGTTTGAAATAAAAATGTTTTTGACAAACTGTGTACTTATGATAAACTGAATTGTTTTCAATAGAACAGATTATTTACATAAAAATGGATTTGGCGTTAAATAACCTACAAAGGTTGATATGCTATAAAACAAACAAACAACCAACCAACCAACCAACCTAGCTTTGGCATAAAATAATCCAAGAAAGATTGATATGCCGTTAAAATTAATCATCACATATAAACTACATAGGCCATGTACACATAGAAACTATATTTACCGACGTTTGAGTAGGGGTCTCCGTGGCACAGTGGCAAACGTATTGGACTGCGTCATCGTTGTAAGCGAGTTCGAACTCCAGTCACTCTATTACGCTCACTTTTGAATACCCTTGGGGAAAGGTATGATTACACATATCACCCTAGCATCCCAACTGTTCTTCTACAAGGATGAGTTTGGTACTGAATAACCCACTGGGGTTGATATGTTATTAAACAAACACAAACACTGTTTGGATTTTGTGATATGTATAATATTATCTAATAATATATATATATATCTCATTATAATGAAGATTATATATCTGACTGAAACTACGTCGCAATTCTCCTGATTATTTACGTCATATTCTCCATAATTCTGTTTTATTCGAATCTCAATTATTAAGAACGTTTTTCGTATCATTAATTAGTTTGAATTTTTTAAAATGGCATATCAACCTTCATGGCTTATTTAATGCCAAAGCCATCTTTGTAGAAGAACAGCAGTGATAATATTTAACCCATTGCTGAGAGGGTCCGAAGGGTTCATGCCTTTTCCAAGGGTATTAGTCTGAAAGTGAACGTAGTAGCACAACTGGATCCAGCAGTCCAACACATTAGCCATTACGCCAAGGCGATTCCTTATTTATCATTAATACTGTTGAACTTATTTACTTCTTAAAAATTGTATTTATATATACTTACTAATATATATACTTATATGTATACTAATATATATAGTTACTAATATATAAACTTATATATATACTAATATATATAGTTACTAATAATCGTGTTTATATATACAACCAGTGATTTACAGTGTAAACAGAAAGTCAACTGCGTACTGAAATTAAAAATTTGATATTTCATACATATTTGCTCGGTTTTATTGATTTCTAATTGTTTAATTTTATTTTATTAATTATGAGCAAAAATTCCGTCGACAAATCTTAAAAGAAATCCATTTACAAAAAAGAAATAACTGTAATTTTAATCTTTAATGTCTAATTTAGTTAAATAGTTAAAATTTTGCAATGAAGGTCAGGTGTGATTGCAAGAGGTAACGTCCAAGCTGTTCCATTCTTCGAGTTTACCCCTTCTATTTCACATAAGTTTAACGTAATAATCAATGATTAATAATTTATATAAAAATCAATTAAGATAAAAAATAAGTCTAATATTTCTATATGTGTTCTTATTTATTTTCGTTAACCTTTCTAATTTGATATATTTTATTGCATTAAAATTAAAATACTTGCACTCGGAAGGTGTATATTATTTCCAATATATATAATGAACGCACACACACACACACACACACACACACACACACACACACATATATATCATCATCATCATGTCGTACCGCTAGTACGGATATCCCTGACCCTCTCTCGCCACTTCTCCCTATTGTTCATCGCCTCTGGCATGTCTTCAGGGCTACATTCCGTATCCTCACAGAGCTGCTGTATGTATGTTCGAGCTGGTCGTCCAGCTTTTGCTCGGCCATATGTGGGGGCCCATAGGAGTTCATCACTTATGAGCTCGCCCGTGCTTCTCCAGCAGTGTCCTGCATGTCTGGTTCGTCTAGCTTGGATGGTTTTCGTGATGGGAGGCAGGTGGCCGTATAGTTGGTGCTTTGTAGGGTGTTGCCGCCAGGACTTGTTCAATATTGCTCGCAACATTCTTGTGAAATTGCCGTCTAGCTTCTTCTCCAGCCGTTTTGTTAGCGTCCAAGTGGTGGATCCATATAGCAGTATCGACACGACCGCTGCCCGGAAGAAACTGCGTTTCATTTTATCGGTCAGGTCTGATTTCCATATGATCGATAGCTTATCGATAGCTGTCCATGCCTTCGTTAGCCGCGTGTCGATGTCTTTTTCGGTTGATAAGACTCTGCTTCCTAGGTAGGTGAATCAGTCCACCAGTTTCAGAGAGGTTCCCTCTAGTGAGGAAATGTCGCCAGTCTGATTAAAGCACATGTATTCAGTTTTGTGTGCATTGACATGGAGGCCAATGCCTGCGGCGGCTCGTTCCAAACTATGCAGTAGTTTCGGCTTGGTTGGGTGTATTGGCCAGTATATATATATATATATATATATATATATATTCGCGTGTGTAGTGAAATATTGGAAGCTTTTTCGAAAAGATTTCTTCAATAATTGAAAACTTTTCACTTGTTCATAATGTAAAATAAGTAAATAGACAAATAAACAAATAAGTAAATCTTCGTGTCGAATAACTTCAAGATAAAGACGCTGTCATCAGATATGAGTGAAACGCCATTTTTAATGAGTAAATTTGACGGGTAAAATTTTCCCTTATGGATTGGTCGGTTTCAGATGATATAATTCTCATAAAAATTGGTCAGTGTTTCTGTTAACTTGGGTTATTGTCTTCGAGTAGAGAAATAAATGTTTGGACTTTGTTAAACACTCCGGTCATAACTGGACAGTGGAGATTGCTTTTACTAATGTCTGTTCGTCTTTTAGGCTCAACGACATTTGAACCAGAATGAAGGAAAAATAACTCTCTTTCTATGGGTCTTAGTTATAAGAAGAAAATTGAGCTGTTTAATAGAAATGGGAATTTCATGAAACTATACTCGTTTACTTTTCCACCATAGCCAGGAAATTCCTTTGAGAGGGTGTTAGAAATATTTGCCATTGTCTTCTTATTTGTGTTCTTCCCACCAATCATATCTATGGGGAATCACCATCGTTTTTGATTCCGGTTTTCGGCTATATTTCGATCTCTGATTCTTTTTTTTTTTCCTGGGCTGCGAGTGGTATCATCTGGAGACTAAACGTTATTCATATCGTTTCTCGCGCCGCCCGGCGTTTCAATCTCGGCAACGCAAATCTCGTTTCCATTAACACTGACATACGAGATTACTTTTCGAGATGACCAAACACAAAAGCGAGTTGATTGGAAATCTGTTTAATTGAATTTACTGGTTCCTCAATTTGCCAAAACGTTGATGGTTGCGGTATAGAAGATTGGGTCCTTAGATTGGGACAGAGAATAGACAGGCAAGGAATAAATGTTATCAGATGAGTATCAAAAGTTTAAAAGACATCAGATGATCTTATTAACAAAAAGATGGGAAGATATTAGAACGTTTCAAAAGTTTAAAAGACATTAGATGATCTTATTAACAAAGAGATGGAAAAATATTACAGTGTCAAAAGTAGGTTTTTAAGTGATTGAAAAAATAAACTTTAGGATGTGTGTGGTGATACTGGAAAAATGGTTGGATTTTGGTTTTACGGCATGTCAATCTTTGTGGGGTTAATTTTGGCCAATTATTATCTCCAAGTACATACAGTACAAAAATGAATCTTTAAAATAATTATAGCCATTTAAACACTTCATACTTAGTTTCAATAACAATATGTTAAGAATCAATGTATTAATAAAGTTAATGATAATTTTAAACCAGACCTATCAGATAAAATAAAACAGTTTTTTTCTCATCAGCGATCGTGTCAATATTACTATATGGATGCACCACATTGACGATGACTAAGCGTATGTAGAAAAGGCTTGACAGTAATTGCACAAGAATGCTGCTAGCTGTATTGAACAAATCCTGGAGGCAGCATTCCACAAAACAACAGCTGTGTAGCCACCAACCACCCATCCCGAAAACCATCCAAGTTAGACGAGCAAGACATGCAGGATACTGCTGAAGAAGTAAAAGTGAACTCATATGTGATGTACTCCAGAGAATCCCTTCACGCGGACGAGCAAGGGTAAGGCGATCAGCTAGAACCTATCAACAACAGCTTGTACAGATACAGGATGTACCCTAGAAGGCCTACCGAGAGCGATGGACGATAGAAACGAATGGCGAGAGAGGGTCAGGGAAATCCGTGCAAGTGGCACGCCATGATGATGATGATGATAGAATACTTCATACTTAGATACAATATCAGTGCTTTAAATGTTAATAAATGAAATCCACGATCATTTTAAACATGGAAAAAACTTCAGACTTAATTGTAATATCAATATTCTAAGAGCTTTATCAACATACTAATAACATGCAATTGCATTTATATATGACTAAATAGTGCTTTATAGCGTAGAGGGGAGGCTAATTTGCATACTGAAATTAACAATTTGATTTTTAATAAATATTTGCATGATTTTTAACTGTTTGGTTTTATTTTATTAAATATGAGCAAAAACTCCGTCGATAAATCTGAAAAATAAATCCATTTGCAAAAAAAAAAAAAAAAGATTAAAATAAAAAAATTACTCTAAACTTATTTTTTTATGTCTAATTTTGTTGAATAGTTAAAATTTTGCAATGAAAGTCGGAAGTGATTGGAAGAGCAAACGTTCAAGCAGTTCTATTTTTCGATTAAACCCATTCTATTTCAAATAAGTTTAACGTAATAATTTAATTTAGAATAATATCAAATTCTATATTTTATCTTATTAATTTTTTTTGTCTGTCTCTAACTGAAACTAAGTCACCACTCACGTCACAATTCCCTTAGTCATTTACGTTATATCCCCAGTGATTATCAAATAATCATTATTCAATCTTTATAAACATATATTAACGATGTCTCTCTTAAAGTCTAGCTGAGTTATATTTGCCTCACAACAGCCCATATAATTAATGCCTTTAAAACCCTGCATTGTGTGTTATATATCACAAAGAAATAAAGGTTTACATAGTATATAGTGTGGATAATTTGCTTACTAGTTTTAGCAAAATTTGGTTCAATAAATTATTACCGAGTGTTATTGTTTATTATCAAACGTATCAAATATTCTTAAACGCATATAAAAATTATTATCATTTAGAATATTCTGACTAGTGATCCCATCTTTATTGTTATACACTCAACGTTTCTGCCGACATGTCTTTCGGCCTTCTTCAGGTGTTTCATGTCGAACTCGGAAGCCCAAAGAATCTCGAACCAAACCATTTATTTGATCCACAGGGGTAGACCGTTCTATTAATTAAAGAAACTAAACTCAACCAAACCAAATCAAACCGACGAATACTTATAAAGATATGGGTTGAAAGTCTGACCGGTCGACCAAATACAATAAGATATGCTAAATCTGATACCCTAACGTGAATACAGAAATTAACGAAGAGTTACCGAAATCACCAAGACTCCATCAGTCATTTAAGTAGTAATTTACTAAGCTTTTTGCTTAGATGTAGCACAAGGCTGAATGAATAGGGCACCCAATAAGATCCGAACTCACTCTTGCAGGTTTGCTATTCAAGCTTGCTAACCATTATACTGCGGCATCCCATCAGTTGTCGTGTGAGTGGGTCAAGCATAGCACATGAGGGATTTGTTGTTATGAGAACAACAATAAAAGATCTGTTTTTTCTAGGTCACCCTCTTTCTCAGGTTGGAGAAACGAGCTGTTGAATGTGACACAGGTTCATTTAAACGCGTGAGTGCCACCTTTGATTCAATGGAGGCAGTTTTATCTCCTTGTCGGAATATTCACGGCAAAGCTCTCCCCGATTTTTTGTTTCTTTTCCTTGTCCTGTCCTAAGAGAAAAACATTGCTGAATAAGATATTAGATCTTCATCGCAGCCGGTAGGAGAAAAGCGTTGGCGGAGAAACACTCAGATCTGAAACAAAAAACGTTCGCAGAAACTACATTCTTAGGAGAGGAAGAAATGTCGACCAGTATGTAAATAGTATGTAAATAATCTTGTTATTTTGATAGACTTTATACAGTATGTAAATTAGAGGCTTATTTTTTGTTTAAAAAACAAGAAATTTAGAAATTGTATTCGCTTATTAAAGCTCATCAGATGGATCTCAACATTTTAAAATCCATCTGATGAGCCTTAATAAGCGAAATAAATTTATTATGGAATACAATTTCTAAATTTCTTGTTTTTTTTAACCAATATATATATCCCTTTGAACTAGTGGGTAGAATGTTCGCTAATGACCTGGGAGACCGGAGTTCGATCTCAGGTCATACCAAAAACTCAAAAAATGGTAGTTGATATCTCCTTGTTTAATACTCAGCACTATAAGGTATGTATCAAATGTAAAGTGGAGCAATCCAGGGAAAAGAGTTTCGACTTCCCCAACACCTCGGTGTAGTAGCTATTGAAAAAGGGGTCTTCGGGTGCCCCTCGATTACGGTCATCAACTTATATATATATATATGCGATAGAAGAAGGAAATTGATGAGTATGTACTAAGCATTACATCCCAGAGATGCAATTGACAGAGTATGTTACAAGATCAGGAGGAGGAAGAAGACTTGTCAGCGTTAAGAATTTGCCTAGATGTAATACTTGTAAGGATTAAAAAGAAATTAAAAAAAGATAATAACATGAAAAAACAGCAGAAGTAACAGTTTCCTAATAGGCCCCTGATAGGAAGCGAAATCGGTGCATGCCAAAAAGGGGTGGGTCCTAGGACCAAAGAGAAACTCTCTTTCTCTCTCTTCCTCTCTCAGAGGCTTTTTCACCTCGACTTGGACGGACACACCTTTTTTTCTCTCGGCTGCTAGTAGGGAGTGCACGTACTTGTCGAGTCCTGAAATTAGTAGTACATTGTGTCTCCTGAAAGTAGCAGCCCCTGGTAATTCTATGATGTTCTTCAAGCGCCTTGTCTGGGGGAGCGTGACTATTCCTACTGGTTAAGCAAAACGTTCCCACCACAGAGTAGTCATAAACCCCTCAAAATAAAATTTGAGCCGCGAAGTATGTCTGTCTTTTTTCTTTTTCCGTCCTTAATTTTCTTGTAGCTTCAGCCAACAAAAATAAGATTATAAACTCTACTACAACTACGAACAAAAACTTTCATATACCCTATATACTTCAGGGACGTGCGGACCGTACACAAAAGAGCAGAGAAAGATTGATTACAGCAGCCAATAACAACGATAAAAACAGAAATAATTTAAAAACAAACTGGGAAAATACAAAAATAGATTTTAGAAAACAAAATGTGAAGAAAAACAAATATATAGATATCTCAAGTGGCAAAGTAAATAAGTTGCACATGTGAAGGCATCGAAAAGGCTACGAAAAGGAAACCTAAAGAGAGAAACTAAATCTCAATCAATTGAAACATAAAATAACTCCCTGAGGAATAATTATGACAAAACTAAAATTGATAATACGAAGGATTGGTTTGGTTTCTTTGTTTGATGGCATATCAACCTTTGTAGGTTATTCAATGCCAAAACCATTACACCACGATGACACCTCCTAATACGTTGGAGAATAGGAAGTGTAGGATAAACAAAAATGAGAGATGAAACAATTAATCCTAATTAGCGAATGTAGTAAACTGGCACAAAAGGAATAAAGGAACAGGCATGACTTGATAGGGAAGGTAGTTCACTGGGAATTGTGCAAAGTACTGAAGTTTGACCATACTGACAAATGGTATGCGCACAAATCGAAATCTTTCCTTGAAAATGAGACGTGCAAAATTTCCTGGAATTTTGTGATGAGATCGGATCCCTCAATCCATGCTAGAACATCAGTCCTTTCAGTTAACTAGAAGAAAACAACATATCAGCTAGTGGATTTCGCCGTTTCAACAAATCACAAAGTTAAAAAGAAGAGAAAGCAAAAAACTGAATAAATACATTAACTTTGCCACAGAGCTAAAAAGAAACAATAGTACTGATAATAATTAGAGCACTGGAACCTAGAAAAGAGAATAGGGCAATTAGAAATTCAAGAAAGAATTGAAACTGTCCAGACCTCAGCAGTATTGAGCTATGCGAGACTACTGGGAAGAGTCCTGGTTAGCGAAGATGCTTGCTGTCACTCGGACTTCAGTGAAAACTAGTTACCCATATTTACCAACCCCTCCGCTCGGGCAGGATATGACACAAGGTCAATTTTTAAGCGGAGTTTAACAGGTTTGAATTCAGTTTTACTTCTCCTAGACTAGTTGCCTCACCAAGGCTGAAGAACACAGTCTGCCCTACTATTTACCCATAGCTGGAGGGAGAATAATTGGATTCATACCTTTCCCAAAGGTATTAAGGCTATGCGAAATGCAATCAGCCTCGTCGAGGATTTGAACTCGTGTCGCCGTGTCCATTTCCGACGACGATAACCATTACACCAGTTACAAGGAGTAAAATAATAGAAGCAATAGCAACAACCGCTACAATGATAATACACGTTAGACATTATATCCTCCCCCATAGAGACAGAATCCTACTGATTTCATATTTTCTTCGTTATTCTGATTTAATCGTTATTTTTTTGTCATTTTTGTTGTTTTTTTAACGGAAATAATTGTTTACCTCTTCCCACTCTCCGGCTCATGTCATACTCGTCAAATCAGGAGGCAGATTTTTTTAATTAAAATAATTAAAATAATTACTGGCTAGACGCCATCTCGAGAGACAGCTGTCAACGAGATGAATAATGCCAGCATTGAAAAGGTCAGGGGTCAGGACGCGTCCCCCCTCACTCTCCTTCTCTCTCTTTTTCTCTTTCTCATGCGCATGCGCGTGCACACACGCAAGCATACTTTTGCACAAGCGTCTGTTAGCGCACTAAACACGCACGCACGCACGCACGCACGCACATGCGCTAATGCACACACAAACAAGTCCGAGTCAAGCTTCTTTTTTTTTTTGGAAATTGCATACGCGCGTACTCAAATATTCATGCACTTGCACTTTTCTGCATGTGCACGCGCATGCGTGTAATTCAATTTCTTATATGTGTACAGAACAAAAGTAATTCTGAAAAAAAAGTTGTAAAGAAAAAATCCTTAAAAAAAGAAAAAAAAAAAGGAAAAAAAAAAAAAAAATTCTCAAAAACAAAAAATAAGAAAACATAACTAACAAACAAACAAACAAAAACAATTTGTAATTGATAATTTCTTTGTCAAATAATATTTTTTTCAAAAGCTCAAATCTTATGGTAGAGTTTCTTAATAAGTTGGTATTTATCATCAAGTTGTTATATCATCATTAACTTTTTGAAAAAATTCTCAAATATTTTAGGATTATAAATATAAGAAGTAGAGTTAGCGACCGTAGTCGAGTGCGATTGGAAGGCTCCCTTTTCATTAGCTACTATATTGAGATGTAAGGGAGGGCGCTACTCCTTTCACTAGGTTGTTCCACTTTACCCTTGATCCGTACCTTACAATGCTGAGTGTTAAGCAAGGAGGCATCAAGGACCATTTTATGAATTTTTGGTATGACTCGACCCGGTATATATATATATATATATATACTTAATATATGTTAAGGATTATGAATAATTAAGGATTCTCTCTATGTGTGCATATATAAATAGATAGATTATATGTATACCTATATCTATATACACATATTGTTTGATTGTATATATATATATATATATATATACACATATTGATTGATTGTGTATATATATATATATATATATATATATATATATATTTATGATGATCATATATGAAGACGAAAATTGGTGATTTGTTAAAAACAATGTTTAATGATATTATCATATTAGTATTTCATTCCTTACGAGTTTTTCTTTCCAGTAACAGGTGGAAAAGGTGGTAATAAGTGGTGGTTTTCATTCAAGATTGAGAGATAGCTAGTTTTTCCTGTTTTCCAAGACTCTTCTAAGGATTCTTACCGATCTCAACAATTCTGTCGACTGGACAGTTTCTATTCTTTCTCGAGTTTCTCGTTCTTTTATTCTCTTTTCAAAGTTCTTGAAGACTGTTCTGAGTACTCCGACTTTAATTGGTATTACTGTCACATTAATATTCTACCATGTTTTTTATAACTCTCCGGCAAAGACAAGATATGATATTCATCGAGTTTTTCACTTATTGAATAATACCAAATCCGTGGTTTTATCTGTATGGTAACAGGACATTAGCATGATGGTTAGAGTGTTCGCCAATGGCCCGGGAGCCTGGGTTCGATCCCAGGTCGAGTCATACCAAAGACTCAAAAAATGGTACTTGATGCCTCCTTGCTTAACACTCAGCAATATAAGGTAGGGATCAAGGGTAAAGTGGAGCAATCCAGGGAAAGGAGTAGCGCCTTCCCCTTGATGTTGTAGCTATCAGAAAGAGAGCCGTTGGGTCACCCTCGACTACGGTCGCCAACCTTACTTACAAAGAAAAATGAAGTACTGTGTAGTGCCACACAGCAATTAAAGTTTGTTTATTTATTTTTTTTTTTGTTGCTTATATTTCTTTCCCTTTTGCTTCCATTTATTTTAACTCTGTAATCTGCATGAACGACGAAGTCCACCAGCGGAAACGTTCATTTCCTGTTCATCACAGTGCGGTCTAGTTTTCTAGCCGGGATAAGATCTTTTTGTTTGTATTTGAAAATCTCTACAATAGGTCCTAGTTTATGCATATACCATTTGGCTGTAGGGCGAAATTTCTTGCAAAATTTCCAGGGGATCACCTTTCACACCCTGTCGTACTCTTTTTGTGCCAGCTTATTTCATTTACTTATGTGATAAACCGTTTCGTATCTGTCACTACATAACCTAAACTTGGGGGTGTCCTCGTGGTGTAATGGTTAAAGCGATGGACTGCGGAATCGTAGCACGCGAGTTCGTACTCCAGTCGCGCTATTACGTTCACTTTCGGGCAAATACCCTAGGGAAAGGTACGAACCCTCTTATCCTCCCAGCTACGGGTTAAATAGTACCACTACTGTTCTTCTAGGAGAATGACCTGCAAAGGTTGATATGCCATTAAACAAAGAAACCAAACCAAACCAAACCATAACATAAACTTGCTATTCTATTGCGTATTATTATCATTATCATTTGAGAGTTTTTCACTCCAACGTTAGCTGATGGCTTCTCACTGGAGTTTGAGTGACAGTAAGTCTCCTCAAGTCTCCAGGACTTTTCTCAGTATTCTGGTCGATCTTAATAATGCTGTATTTTGGATGTTCTCCACTCGTCCTCTTATTTCCACGTCTTTCACTCTCTTTGGGGATTGTCCCAAGTGCACCAATAACAGTTGGTATGTGATAGTTTCGTCTCTATCACCATATAACCTACATTTACTATTCTGTCGCATCTAATTGATTTTTGCTTTAACTTTTGTCCTAATGGTGTTAGTATTTGTTGGGTATCACCTAGCTTTTCAACATAATGTGCTGTTCCATCTGCCATATATGGCAGTAGCGGAGATCAGTCTGGGAATAAGCCTATGAGTCAGACCAGAAGAGCCGTTCCTATTGTTGAAGCATATCATTACTCTATCACTAATCCTATGTTCTTATTACTAACAGTCTCTCTCTTGTAAATACTCTTTCCTGTAAATATAACTATTCTCCTCACATATCGTGGTTTGTCTTATCATTACTACAACTTCTGTTCACTAACACAACAGTATTATTTTTCTCTTTTGAGAGTTCACAGCAGTGTTAACTGATGGTTTTTCAATGTAGTCTGAGTGACAGCAAGCCTTCTCAAGTTTCCAGCACTCTTCTCAGTATTTCGGCCAATCTTAATAATGCTGTCATTTGGATGGTCTCCACTCGTCCTCTTCTTTCCAAATCCTCCAGTCACTGTACCGATTCTTTGGTGACTGTACCGAGAGCACCTATTATAATTGGTATCACCGTCACTTTCATGTTCCATAATTTTTTCCAGTTCGCTAGCTGGGTCTAGGTACTAATCTTTCTTTTTGCTTTCTTTCAGTTTTACTCTGTGGTCAGCCGACCGAGCGCAAGTATTTAAATTTTAATGTAATGAAATATTAGAGTAAATTAAAAAGACTAAAGAAACTAAATAAGAACGCTTTTAAAACGCTTTATTTAGAATTAACTTTAATTGATTTTAATATGACCAATTGATTATCAATTATTACGTTAAACTTATAAAAAACTGAGAAGTTATAATCGAACCTTAGAACAACTTGGGCGCTACCTCTTCCCATCACTACTGGCTTTTATTTCAAAACGTTTCTAATTGATCTAAATTAAAGAGTAAAGAATTAATTTGCCGTTATTTCTTTTTGTAAATGGATTTTTTAAAAAAGATCTATCGACTACAGTTTTGCTTATATTCTTTAAAATAAAGCCAAACAATTATAAATCTGCCTAGATGCATAGGAGAGTCAGTGTCAATTTTCAAATCTTTTTGATCCGCATTTCCGATACTTTTTGACCAGAAGTATTTGAACAAAACATAGGATTATACAAGGGGAGCACCTGCCATACTCACTAAATCAAACTTTGTGTGACTCTTTTTTGTTACATTTTAAGAGTGGGTTTGGTTTAATTTCTATGTTTTATGGCATATCAACCTTCCTGGATTATTTAATGCCAAAACTATCCTTATAGAAGAACAGCAGTGATACTATTTAACCTTGTACTGGTGTGGTTGGGGTATTAGTGGGTTCATATCTTTCCAATGGGTATTTGCCTGAAAGTGAATGTAATCGCTTACTGCGAGACTGTTGTCTTGTCCATTACTTTAGCCATTATACCATGCGGACTACCCTGCTTTAAGAATGAGAGATTTGAGGGCATATAGGACATTGAAATATAGCGATGTAGTATATCAGAGAAGGAGATTCAAAGAAGTTTCGATTAATAAAAAAATCCCTGGAATAAGTGTTCTGAATGCCAAGAAGATTTTTAAAAAAATCAACTTAACTTCTAATGTGTTATGCATATGTTTAGTTAAATGCAGCTTCTGTTGCGATTCTTTTTGGAAATGTGAGTGTATGTGTGTGCGTGTGTTTAATGTTTCATACTATGCACAGACATTACATTTTGATCCTAGACAGTAGCATGAAATTTCTACATTAAATGTCACGACTGTAATGACAGCGATAGCCATGGACTACAACCACTGTCCTATAATAATTTATCATTTATTCATCCGATATAGGGATTTTCCCTTGGTTTTTGTATACATTTTTTAAACATTCATCGTTGATTCAAATGGTTCATTAGAACCGATTCAAATGGTTCATTAGAACCGAAACGCTATAGTGTCGACTTTGTTTCACAATAAATCTCTCCTTCTGCTTAGATTACCTTGTTATCGAATATTTTCTCTATATTATCTATTTATATGCATAAGTGACATATTTTTGGGATAGAAGTAGAATTATTTTAAAGTTGACATATTAATGTTCCTAGATTAAGTGACACCAGTCTATATAAGAATGTAGACGATATTTAACTCATTTCCCTCGATTACTGTGTATGGCACAAGGCAAGGAAAAAATTGCTCGGTCTCAGTCACTTTTCTTTTTTCGGCAGTGGGAAGATGCGGGTCAAGGTTTGGAATCTCCCGATTATGCCCACCTTTTAATACCGCGTCCTACCCGAAGATGAGAGAGAGTCTAATAAAAAATAACCGATAACAGCTGTTCTCTCATTTGTTACTAACCCAGCATCAAATGTCGTTGGGTTGTCACAAAAAATTCAAGATTGCTTTGTGGGGTGTCCTCGTGGTGTAATGGTTAAAGCGATGGACTGCGGAATCGTAGTACGCGAGTTCGTACTCCAGTCGCGCTATTACGTTCACTTTCGGGCAAATACCCTTGGGAAAGGTATGAACCCCCTTATCCTCCCAGCTACGGGTTAAATAGTACCACTACTGTTCTTCTAAGAGAATAGATTTGGCATTTAATAACCTACAAAAGTTGATATGCCATTAAACAGAAGAAACCAAACCATCAAGATTTCTTTTCTTTCTTTATTTTTTAAAATTAGACAATCAATCAACTAAAGAATTGTTTTAATTTTATTCTGTCGGTACAAAATGACCAGTGCCACAGAATTTTGCCATACAAATTCGATCCGTTCAGTTCTTGGCAAATGATATCCAAGAATTGTATCACTATCGGCCGAAAACAGAGGTGCTGATGAAATAGTGCCATATTCAAAGGAAGGAAAAAAATGACCAATTCAAAGGAAGGAAACAAATGACCAATTGATTATCAATTATTACGTTAAACTTATAAAAAACTGAGAAGTTATAATCGAACCTTAGAACAACTTGGGCGCTACCTCTTCCCATCACTACTGGCTTTTATTTCAAAACGTTTCTAATTGATCTAAATTAAAGAGTAAAGAATTAATTTGCCGTTATTTCTTTTTGTAAATGGATTTTTTAAAAAAGATCTATCGACTACAGTTTTGCTTATATTCTTTAAAATAAAGCCAAACAATTATAAATCTGCCTAGATGCATAGGAGAGTCAGTGTCAATTTTCAAATCTTTTTGATCCGCATTTCCGATACTTTTTGACCAGAAGTATTTGAACAAAACATAGGATTATACAAGGGGAGCACCTGCCATACTCACTAAATCAAACTTTGTGTGACTCTTTTTTGTTACATTTTAAGAGTGGGTTTGGTTTAATTTCTATGTTTTATGGCATATCAACCTTCCTGGATTATTTAATGCCAAAACTATCCTTATAGAAGAACAGCAGTGATACTATTTAACCTTGTACTGGTGTGGTTGGGGTATTAGTGGGTTCATATCTTTCCAATGGGTATTTGCCTGAAAGTGAATGTAATCGCTTACTGCGAGACTGTTGTCTTGTCCATTACTTTAGCCATTATACCATGCGGACTACCCTGCTTTAAGAATGAGAGATTTGAGGGCATATAGGACATTGAAATATAGCGATGTAGTATATCAGAGAAGGAGATTCAAAGAAGTTTCGATTAATAAAAAAATCCCTGGAATAAGTGTTCTGAATGCCAAGAAGATTTTTAAAAAAATCAACTTAACTTCTAATGTGTTATGCATATGTTTAGTTAAATGCAGCTTCTGTTGCGATTCTTTTTGGAAATGTGAGTGTATGTGTGTGCGTGTGTTTAATGTTTCATACTATGCACAGACATTACATTTTGATCCTAGACAGTAGCATGAAATTTCTACATTAAATGTCACGACTGTAATGACAGCGATAGCCATGGACTACAACCACTGTCCTATAATAATTTATCATTTATTCATCCGATATAGGGATTTTCCCTTGGTTTTTGTATACATTTTTTAAACATTCATCGTTGATTCAAATGGTTCATTAGAACCGATTCAAATGGTTCATTAGAACCGAAACGCTATAGTGTCGACTTTGTTTCACAATAAATCTCTCCTTCTGCTTAGATTACCTTGTTATCGAATATTTTCTCTATATTATCTATTTATATGCATAAGTGACATATTTTTGGGATAGAAGTAGAATTATTTTAAAGTTGACATATTAATGTTCCTAGATTAAGTGACACCAGTCTATATAAGAATGTAGACGATATTTAACTCATTTCCCTCGATTACTGTGTATGGCACAAGGCAAGGAAAAAATTGCTCGGTCTCAGTCACTTTTCTTTTTTCGGCAGTGGGAAGATGCGGGTCAAGGTTTGGAATCTCCCGATTATGCCCACCTTTTAATACCGCGTCCTACCCGAAGATGAGAGAGAGTCTAATAAAAAATAACCGATAACAGCTGTTCTCTCATTTGTTACTAACCCAGCATCAAATGTCGTTGGGTTGTCACAAAAAATTCAAGATTGCTTTGTGGGGTGTCCTCGTGGTGTAATGGTTAAAGCGATGGACTGCGGAATCGTAGTACGCGAGTTCGTACTCCAGTCGCGCTATTACGTTCACTTTCGGGCAAATACCCTTGGGAAAGGTATGAACCCCCTTATCCTCCCAGCTACGGGTTAAATAGTACCACTACTGTTCTTCTAAGAGAATAGATTTGGCATTTAATAACCTACAAAAGTTGATATGCCATTAAACAGAAGAAACCAAACCATCAAGATTTCTTTTCTTTCTTTATTTTTTAAAATTAGACAATCAATCAACTAAAGAATTGTTTTAATTTTATTCTGTCGGTACAAAATGACCAGTGCCACAGAATTTTGCCATACAAATTCGATCCGTTCAGTTCTTGGCAAATGATATCCAAGAATTGTATCACTATCGGCCGAAAACAGAGGTGCTGATGAAATAGTGCCATATTCAAAGGAAGGAAAAAAATGACCAATTCAAAGGAAGGAAACAAATGACCAATTGATTATCAATTATTACGTTAAACTTATAAAAAACTGAGAAGTTATAATCGAACCTTAGAACAACTTGGGCGCTACCTCTTCCCATCACTACTGGCTTTTATTTCAAAACGTTTCTAATTGATCTAAATTAAAGAGTAAAGAATTAATTTGCCGTTATTTCTTTTTGTAAATGGATTTTTTAAAAAAGATCTATCGACTACAGTTTTGCTTATATTCTTTGAAATAAAGCCAAACAATTATAAATCTGCCTAGATGCATAGGAGAATCAGTGTCAATTTTCAAATCTTTTTGATCCGCATTTCCGATACTTTTTGACCAGAAGTATTTGAACAAAACATAGGATTATACAAGGGGAGCACCTGCCATACTCACTAAATCAAACTTTGTGTGACTCTTTTTTGTTACATTTTAAGAGTGGGTTTGGTTTAATTTCTATGTTTTATGGCATATCAACCTTCCTGGATTATTTAATGCCAAAACTATCCTTATAGAAGAACAGCAGTGATACTATTTAACCTTGTACTGGTGTGGTTGGGGTATTAGTGGGTTCATATCTTTCCAATGGGTATTTGCCCGAAAGTGAATGTAATCGCTTACTGCTTACTCTTATATGCTTGCTACCACTTGACCTTGTTTCGATGTATCAATCAGTGCTTGCATATGACAGTGGGATATAACGAGGAAACCCTGCGCAACATTACCATCTCTAAACATAACAATAACTCTGTTGGTGAGGCTTAGAATATGCTGTCTCTCCAGAAGAGGGATTGCCCAGTCAGCTGGAGGTGTAGAATACAACGACTGCTTCTTTGCAGTGGGGTAAGACCTCTCCAACGACTACCCTGGATATGACATTAAACAATCTGATGGTGAGGTTCCAGTAATGTTGAGTACCCCTTCATTGCCATCGCCCTCAGATCCACTCTGGTCCGGAGTGGTAGTACCTGATAAGGTCCGATCTATGAGTCAAATTGAAGTAAACTGTGTACTTATGCTAAACTGAACTGTTTGAAATAGAACTGTTTTTAACATTTAAACTGCTTACATATTTATGCTAAACTGAATTGTTTAAAATGGAACTGTTTTTGTATGCTATTGACCTTGTGTCATATCCTGCCCGAGCGGAGGGGTTGGTAAATAGTACCAGGTGTAGGACCGTAGCCTCCACAGCCTGGAAGTTCCAAAAATGCATTGAGCCTCGTCGGCATTCCCCTAAAAAGGAGTGCCTCAAATGCCAGGCGGTAAACATAGCTCCACCGGAGAGGGTTAGAGCCTGGGGAGACGGCCCCCGACACTCAAGGATGCTGGTCTCCGCCCTCAGACGCAAATGCTGGGCCTTTCGGGCACCCGCGTTAGGCAGCCTTAATCGACTGACACCAAGCCAAGACACACCCAACCTGATCCGTGTACCAGTGAACACGGCCAGCCGAAATATGTCCTGGCCCATTGGGCTAAGACTGCAAGTCAAAAAGACAATGCAGACACTCTTCCATTTTACTTATTCGTCAATGATCATTTGTTTGCAGTTATATGATACTTGGTATTCCTATCTAATACTAATTATTTATACACTATGATATTGTTTCAAGTAACTATTTCTATCTAATAATAATCATTTATTTGCTTGCCGGTCAAGTGACTAATAATAATCTTATTTAATAAGTAATTATGTATTTATTTACCCAACTCTTCTGCATGAGCCGGATACGACACAAGATCAATTTTTAAGCGGTGTTTAACAGGTTTGAATTCAGTGGTTTTCTTCAACTAGACCAGTTGCCATACCAAAGTTAAAGAGCCCTTTCTGCCCTGCTAGTTAACAATAGCAGGACATTAATAGGTACCACTACTCTACCTTTTTATCATATTTACCAACCCCTCCGCTCGGGCAGGATATGACACAAGGTCAATTTTTTAAGCGGAGTTTAACAGATTTGAATTCAGAGTTAACCTTCTCCTAGACTAGTTGCCTTACCAAGGCTGAAGAACCTAGTCTGCCCTACTATTTACCCATAGCTGGAGGGAGAATATTTGGATTGCTATGTGAAATGCAATCAGTCAGGTCCAGGATTTGAATTCCTGTCGCCGTGTCCATATCCTGCGACGATAACCATTACACCACGGGCACCTACTCTACCTTTTTATTTCAGGCTGGAATCCTCGTGACGAAGTGGCTACTATGATGGACTGCGATAGCGTTGTAAGTGAGTTCAAACTCCAGTGACTCTCTCACGAATCCCCTTACCCCCCAGCTATAGGGGATTAGATATTGACTAGAAGACCCCTTTGTCAATGCTGCAGCGAAAGTCGGAACTTGGTTGAACGAAAATAACAGGAAATGCACCCGGTATCTAAAGTTAACAAGACTCAGGTATGCTGGGCAGAAATGCTGCGTAGATTGCATGAGTGGCATGCTAGAAGGAGGCCTATCCACGTTCATTGTATAGATGGCAGGCTGGAGGAGGTGTGTCCATGAGTGACATGCAGGAGAGAGACGTGACCACATTAATTGCGTAGGTGTTCGGGATGTTATATAACCAGGAAAATTTTGATTTAAAGGAATAGAGGTTCACCAAAGATTCATACCTGTCGGCCCCTTGTATCTGCAGCTCAAACGTCTTTGACCTTCTCTTTTATTCTACCCCTCTGTTCGTTGGGCAAATTAAAAAAAGTTGCATATTATATTTTATACATAAATGTTGTCGTTTTTCTCGATTATATAACGCAGGTTAAATAGTATCACTACTGTTTTTTCTACAAAGATGGCTTTGATATTAAATAATCTACGAAGGTTGATATGCCATTTAACAAAGAAATCAAACAGTTTTATTATAGTATTATTACTAGAAGTTTCATTGATCAACTATGGAATAGAAGACACAGATGAAACTTTAAAAGGAAAAATTATTGAAACCGGCTCATTGGTCTAGTGGGTAGGGTGTTCGCCAACGGTCCGGGAGATCTGGATTCAATCCTAGGTCGCGTCATACCGAAGACTTTAAACATGGTACTTGATACCTCCTTGCTTAACACTCAGCAATATAAGGTACGTATCAAGGGTAAAGTGGAGCAATCCTGGGAAAAGAGTAGCGCCCTCCCCTACACCTCGGTGTAGTAGCTATTGAAAAGGGAGCCTTCTGGTGGCCCTTGACTACGGTCGCCAACTTTACTTACTAGAGATTATCAATGAATTTCATAATTTTTTTCCTCTGCATGGCTTAGAAAAAATATACTATTCATTCAAATAATTTGATCTAGTTTATCTAAGTTATATTTTGTGAACTAAAAATGTTCAGCTATTAGATTATATAGGTTTTGTGTCTTATTTGTTATAAGTTTATTTACTGCTAAATAAAAAAATATAATTGAACATCTTATAACGTGTGGTAATTCCATTATTTTTTGACAGCAGAAGTAAATGACCCTGGAAGACATGACGTCTAAATGTTTTTAGAAGCTACTTCGAAATATTATTACTAGGGTGGATCACTAGTACTTTTGATTTCTGTATGACAAAGAGTTCACATACCTCAGCAGCAATATCTCATCTACTGAAAGGGATATCAACATACGCCAAACGAAGACGTAGACTGCTATTTGATGGTTATCGATCATCTGAAAATCTGATCTCTCTGATCAAATGAATCAGTAGCCAGTACTACTGCTCCATCCCGACTGTAACGAAACGCTTGAAGAAAAAGCTAGATGGGAACTACACAAGGATGTTGCGTATTGTTTTAAACAAATCCTGGGAGCAGCATCCCACAAAACAGCAGTTGTATGACCACTTAACTCATAACACACAATTCATCGAAGTAATACGTTCTTCAATCTATCTATCTATCTATCTATCTATCTATCTATCTATCTATCCGAGTATGTTCATATCTATCACGTAACAGCCTCACCATCACCAAAGCAATTTAGCCGAAATGCTTTGGCGAGATGGACAGGCGAAAGGTCAGAGTTTAATTTCGGGAGTTCCAACAGGAAGAAAGTCATGAACGCTCCTTCTATTGGCTTGGACAGTCACATGTTCGAAAACACGTGACTGTCCATATTTAGTTATTAACAGTTGAAAACCAGAGGATTGAAGTATTAAGTCGTATATCTGGGGGCCCAGCGAAATCATCCCCCCTCCCACTCGGTAACTGGGTGATGGAAGCGATGAACTGAAAAGAAAATCTTTCCTTCATTGACTGAAAAACCAAACCATATCTTCCTTTTATGGCATCTGTCTCACATGAACTTGCAAAAACCGAAAATAAACGTTTTTATTTATTTATTCATTTATTTCTATAACAACGTATTTATCGTTTTCTTCCTGCGAGGGGGAACAAGTGACAACACCTTTGTCTCCTCATTTCCTCTAGCCTTTCAACGATATTCGATACAGTCGCTGCATAACATAACGTAATCTATCTATCTATCTATCTATCTATCTATCTATCTCATTCTTTCATTATCTCCTTCTTTTCACCCCCCTCTCTCTCTCTTTCTCTTTATATATATATATATATATATATATATATATATATATATATATTTTTAGATGAGTAGGTCCACAAAGAGATTTGTATTTTTTGGGATATATATATATATATATATATATATATATATATATACATATGTTGCTCTCTCTCATTATATATACATACAGCTACTTCATTGCTTTCTTATCTATCTATCTATCTATCTATGTTCCAATATTGGAAAAGCGTAACAAAGATGTTACCATGTAAACCATTAGATTATTTGATAAAATCAAACTTGAATATATGAAGAAAATGTAAAATATCCCAGACGCACGCATGCACCCCCCCACACACACACAGCCTCACACATTTATAGACACACATGCACGCACATAGCCACCTACATTTGCTAGACACAGGCATACAAACACACACATACACATATATTTGTGATATGACTTAGGTACGCAACGCATGAACAAAGTGAGATTAACGGACAGAATCTATGTCAGTGTCTCTGAGTCTTACCTTAAATGGACAAAGACAGTGGTAAATAAACAGAGAGAGGGGGGGTGGAGAGAAACAGGTGGGGAGAGAGGCAAAGAGAGAGAGCGAGAGAGAGAGAGAGAAAGAGAGAGAGAGGGAAAGAGAAAGAGAGAGAGAAAGGAAGCAAAAAGAGTCGGAGCGGAGTGAAAGGCGCGAGAAAGAGACAGAGAGAGGTCGAAAGAAGTGGGAGAGAAAGAGATAGACTGGCGGAAGAGAAGCTTAGAGAGAAAGAGACCAGAGGAGAGAGACAGGCAGAGATAGAAAGACAGACAGAGAGAAACAACGAGGAAGAGACGGACAGAGAGGTAGACGGGAGGTGCAGAGAAAGGAGAGAGAGAGCGAGAGAGAGAGAGAGAGAGAGAGAGAGAGAGAGCGAGAGAGAGAGAGAGAGAGAGAGAGAGAGGAACTTAGAGACAGAGAGGTAGTGTGAGTGAGTGAAAAAGAGGAGGAGCGAAAACTGTGTTTTCCTAGACTCATTCAGAAAGATAGCGAGAATTATCCCCACCAAAAAAAAAAAAAAAAAAAAAAAAAAAGAAAAGAAAAAAAATCGTCTCCAGAGGTAAAAAAACAACCTTCGACCCACCTTCAATCCCCTCCCCACCCCGTCAAGTATCAACAAACAAAGTTTCCGTCAATCGAAAGACAAATACAGAAAGGATCTTTTCTGGAAATCGATTCGCTCTCCAAGTACTTAACAATATTTCGGCCCCCTGAGATTAATCAGACAATAAAAAAAAAAACCCAAACCAAACAAAACAAAACAAAGCAAAAAACAAAAAAAATTAAAAAGAAAAAAACATCTTGACAGAAAAACGGGTTTTGTTAGTTTTTTGTTTGTTTGTTTCTTCCTTTCTGTCCAGCTATATTATTTCCTTCCTCATTTCCGATCTATCTATCTATCTATCTATCTATCTATCTATCTATCTATCTATCTATCTATCTATCTGTGTGTGAGTGCGTTAGTCCTTCATATTCATATCAGCAATGTATTAACTATAGTTCGTTCATATCTATCTATCTATCTATCTATCTTGGAAAAGAGCAACCAAGATGTTACCACGTTAACCATTCGATCATTTGACAATATGAAAATAGTTTAACAACAAATCGTGCAGCTTTTCTGGCTTTTATTTATCTTGACTAACAACACTGTCATTGGCATCTGTCTATGAATCCGTGGGGTCGCATTTCGTCAGTCCTTAAGGAGAAGCTTGTCGGCCACGAATAAAAAGAAAGCTTCTTTATACAATAAAACTGTTAATGTAATACAAAAAGGAAGAAGTCGGAGGAATACAAGATAAACAGAAAAAAGACGAAGAAAGAGTGTAAAGCAAGAGAGAGAGAGAGAGAGAGAGAGAGAGAGAGAGAGAGAGGTGACGTTTAAAGAGATGAAGTTGGCAAAAAAGTAATTGACTGAAATTGATGAAAGAGGAACACACACACACACGCACACACACACACACACACACACACACACACACACACACACACACACACACACACACACACACACACACACACAAAGGAATAGATAGTGTGATTTATTAAGAAAGAAAGAAAGAAAGAAAGAAAGCGGAATAGATGAAGAGAAAGAGAGAGAGAGAGAGAGAGAGAGAAAGAGAAAAAGTGAGAGATAGAGATAGAGGAGAGATGCAGAGAGACAGAGAGGAGGGAAAGTGTGAGTGAGTGAGTGAGTGAGAGAGAGAGAGGAGAGAAGCTGAGAAAGAGAAAGAGAGAGAGAGAAAGAGTGAGTGAGAAAGAAGGAGAGGAGAGAGGCAGGGAGAGGCAGAGAGAGAGACAGTGAGAGAGAGAGAGAGGGGAGGGAGAGAGGAAGAGAGAGAGAGAGAGAGAGTTGTTGGGTGAGAAAATGGATGAGTGCGGTAAGATAAGTAAAAAGATTTAAAAGAAAATAGTGTTCGACTTATATATGAGAATTAATTTTTAAGTTCGAAATTGAAACATAATCGATACATCTTGGTGCAAACTTGGGGTTAAAAGATTCCATATAGGATCGACTTATATACGAGCAGTCAATGTAAATAAAACAGAACAAATCGATAAGCATAAGGCAAAAAGGATATTAGAAATTAATATAAATAGGTAAAGTTGGCGACCATAGTCGAGGGCAACCAGAAGGCTCATTTTTCAATAGCTACTACACCGAAGTGTAGGGGAGGGCGCTACTCCTTTCCCGGGATTGCTCCACTTTACCCTTGATCCGTACCTTATAATGCTGAGTGTTAAGCAAAGCAGCATTAAGTACCACTTTTTTAGTCTTTGGTATGACTCGACCTGGGACAGAACCCCGGTCTCCCCGACCATTAGCGAATACCCTACACATTAAGCCAATATGCGTATATATATATTCGTAAAAGATATATATGCTCGCACATGCACACATACACACATACACACACACACCCACACACTCATACACACGCATTGTAAAGATTTATACGTGGAATAGGGTCTCTAGAAGGAACATAAGCCCATCCTTAGAAAAAGACCATGCAGGCATGAGAAGGAATGTATACAGAAATGAGTACAGCGCATGCCACAAATATTTCAGTTGCCAAACAATATTCTCTCTGAGTTCAGGATTGAAAGCATAACTAATATTTCAGGACACAATTTACCTAAACGTACAGCTTATCTTTATTGTTAGGTTTACGTTCTATAAGAAACACCCTATATGTACACATACACACACACACATGTATAAAGAAATGCAAATAAGTAGTCCGAAACGAACTTCTAGGGTTCATAATTATATATATATATATATATATATATATATACTTTAAAATAACTTTGTGGCATATCAGCTGTCATGGATTATTTGGGGTAAAAAAGGAGTAATAAAAAGAACAAGAGAACCCCGAAGATATACAAACTATTTACTTCCTGATGACGACATAAAATATCAGAAATACGTGTTGAAAAATAAATAATTTAAAAATAAATCCTTCGGTGGACCTTTTTATTTCAAAATATTTTCTTTTTTCTCTCATTGGACAATATATATATATGTGTGTGTGTGTGTGTGTGTGATTCTCTTCTTATTTATATTTGAGAAGTTATATCAAATATACCGCCTAATTACTTCGTTGATAAATTTTTAAGAAAAGTTTGCTAAACCCTAATTAGATATTTCCGTCCAATGACTGTATCATCATCTGCTGCAGCACGGATATCACTGACCTTCTCTCGCTACCCTTCATTATCGTTCATTGCTTCCGGCAGGTCCTCAGGGCTACATCCCGTATCGGCACAGAGCTGCTGTATGTAGGTTCGAGCTGGTTGTCCTGCCTTTGCTCGTCCATGTGAAAGGGTCCACAGGAGTACATTACTTATGAGCTCGTCCCTACTTCTCCAGCACTGTACCGCATGGTGAAACTTTAAGTAACGGACTTCTCGTATTCATAATTATAACATATTTTACTTGCTCAGTCATAATAGTATCGGACACCTTTTCCTGCGACACAATTTTTATTTGCATTTCTTTATATATATATATATATATATATATATATATATATATATATATATATATATATATATGTTGTGTGTGTGTGTGTGTGCGCGCGCTTGTGTGTTTGTGTAAATATATGTGTATATTTTCGTAACGGACTTTTAGTATTCATTTTCATAATATATTTTAGGCTTTATACTTGCTCAGCTATGATAGCATAGAGCCCCTTTTAAAGCAACACGTTTTTTATTTGCCTTTCTTTATATATATACATATATATATATATAAACCTTTACAAAGAAAACTGTTGCATTCCGATCGTGATATAAGTAATGACGTTCTTTTCCACTGATTCGCAAATTCAAATTTCCATTATCGTATATATATATATATATATATATATATATATATATATATATATATATAAAGATTAACTAAGTTATCACTGCTTCAAGAGATGATGTTCTAAAAAAAAGAAGAAAACTCTAAACTGAATTTCTCTCATGACAGAATACTCTCCTTCCAATAGTACAAATAATTATGAATCAATGGGAAATACCTTAAACCAAAGACTGAATCAAAAGATGTTTTCCTAGCACGGTGTATGCTGATGTATCGTAGACTTGAAATGTTTATAGAAATAATTGGAATCAATAAAGTCTTAAGCAACAAAATATATCCAAAATAAATCTGCTAGTTGCAATGTTTTGGTTACTTGAGGCACAATTCGGATGCTTTTGCCGCGGTTGTAAAAGTGACGAACTACACTGGATTATGGGATACTGAGCTCGCCTGATACTCTCCCGATGCTACTTGGAAGATTAGCCTCTATGTTTTGGAGCATGGCTTTGGAATCTACGGTTTTAAGCCTCCTAGAAAAATAAAAATGTATTAATCTGATCACTTTCTTAGCTAACCTTGTATATGTATGAATGTATGATGCGTGGAGATAGATAGACAGATAGGAGGTGCCCGTGGTGTAATGGTTATCGTCGTAGGAAATGGACACAGCGACATGAGTTCAAATCCTGGACGAGAATAATTGCATTTCACATAGCACTAATACCCTTGGGAAAGGTATGAATCCAATTGTTCTCCCTCCAGCTATGGGTAAATAGTAGGGCAAACTGGGTTCTTCAGGCTTGGTGAGGCAACTAGTCTAGGAGAAGGAAAACTCTGAATTAACCTTGTGTCATATCCTGCCTAAGCGGAGGGGTTGGTAAATATAGATAGATAGATAGATAGATTGATAGATAGAGCTTAGCGTAACGGTCATCAGTGGAGGAAATGGAACCCAAGTTAAAACTTTGGACGACGCTCTTTACGTTTTACTTACCGCTAATACGCTGGAAAAGGCATGAATCCTTTTCTACTTCCTCAATCTTCAAGCTACGAGTAAATAGTAGGTCACACTAGCACTTTAACCTTGGTAAGGTAACCTGTCTAAAAGAAGGAATACTCTGAATTCAAACTAACTTAATTCCACTTAAGTCGGCTGGGGATGATTGTAGACTACACCGACTGAATTTCCGCAGAAGCGTAAGAACCCCCACCCCAACGAGTGTCCTAGACATGACATTAAACAATCTGATGGTGAGGCTCCAGTTTCAGAAATTCGGGGAATATGGAGTACCTCTTCTTTGCCATTGCTCCCAGGTCCACTCTGATTCGAAGTGGGAGCACCAGATAGGATCCCATCTATGGGTCAAATAGAACTGTCTGACTATTTAAGTAAATGACTTATGCTAAAGTGAATTGTTTGAAATAGAACTGTCAGATCATCTAACTCTGTGTAAACAAATGACTTATGTTTAATTGTATTGTTAGTTATACATAGCAATATTTGAAACCATTTAACTTTGTTGACTTATGCTAAATTGAATCATTAGAAATAGAACTGTTTAGTAATTTAACTGTATGTAAACAAATGACTGATGTTTACTTGAATTGTTAGTAATACATAGAAATATTTGAAACTCTTTAATAGTGTGCCTGAATTGAATTATTGGTATTAAACAGCAATATTTGGAACCATTTGACTATATGTGAAAAATTGAATTATTTGTGTTAGATGTCAATAATTGAAACCATTTATCTGTAGAAAAAAAGCAATACTAGTGTGCGAACAAATTACTTCTAACTCATTCAAAAGTGAAAATACCTACAAACTATGTGTGCAAACAAATGAGTGATATTAAATTCTAACTGTTATATAAGCAATACTTGAAAACATTTAACTGTGTGGAAATTGAGTTTGGGAATGAGTTTGGGTTCGTTTATAAACGTTATCAACAAAAGGTGTTTACAAATGATATATATTTAATATACATAAAGAAGATTTGGCATATATATATATCATATATATTTGATATATATGTATAAAGAAAATTTGGCATTAAATAACCTACAATGGAGGATGTTCCATAAAAGCAAACTAAACCAAATCATATATATTTGATATATATGTATAAAGAAGATTTAGCATTAAGTAACCTACGATGGAGGATGTTCCATAAAAACAAACTAAATGAAATCATATATATTTGATATATATGTATAAAGAAGATTTGGCATTAAATAACCTACAATGGAGGATGTTCCATAAAAGCAAACTAAACGAAATCATATATATTTGATATATATGTATAAAGAAGATTTGGCATTAAATAACCTACAATGGATGATATGCCATAAAACTAAACTAAACCAAATCATATATATTTAATAGATATGTATAAAGAGGATTTGGCATTAAATAACCAACAAGGGTTGATATGCCATAAAACCCAACCAAACTAAATCATACATATTTAAAATATGTGTGTAAAGAGGATTGAGCATTAAATAACTTATAATGGTTCATATAAATAAAACCAAACCAAACCACGCCCTGTCCGTGCAGTAGAGGTCGGTTATGTACATGGAGGCGTGCTTAGTGTAACAGTTATAGTTGTAAGAAATGAAATCGAAGATGTGAGTTCAAATCCTGGACGAAGCTCTTTGCGTTTCACTTCACGCTAGCTGGACATGGACCCAAATCGGGGTCCAGGCACGTATGCCTGATTATAGCTTAAATTGGACAGCAAGGTCTGCCATGGAGCATTGACCGTCTGGTGCGAATGCCAGACAGTCTGCTGAACAGTCAGCAAGAATTCGGTCTATTGTCATCATTTTTATTGTTATATTCACAACATATCGGCCGATGCATTTTAAGTCATCTTCAGATATTTTATGTTAAACTCAGGAGCCTACACGGATCTTCGAACACATGGCAGGACATATGGCGTAACGGATATTGGCGTTTAGTAAAAGTGCTTCCAAGTGAAATCATCCGGAGGTTGCAGGTTCAATTCCGACAACTGGTAGATAATACGGAATACTTACAGTAGCATAACACAGTTATGGTTAAGGGAATTAGAACAATCTATCCCCTAGGATTAAATAAAAGGTTCGGTTTGAAGTTCTGTATTGGCTTCTGATTTCGAAATGAAACACCTAAAGAAGGCCGAAGAACTCATCAGCCGAAACGTCGTAAATATAACTATAAAGATGAAGACAATAGTCTAAATGATTAAAAACTATCAAACTCCACGTCAGAAATTTGGACCAATAATATGGGGAAATAGTAGGACAGACTAAGTTCTTTATCCCTGATATAGTCAAGAAGGAGGTGCCCGTGGTGTAATGATTATCGTCGTAGGGAATGGACACGGCGACACGAGTTCAAATCCTGGACGAGACTGATTGCATTTCACATAGCGCTAATACCCTTGGGAAAGGTATGAATCCAATTATTCTCCCTCCAGCTATGGGTAAATAGTACTCCAGCCTGGGCGAGGCAACTAGTCTAGGAGAAGGAAAACTCTGAATTCAAACCTGTTAAACTCCACTTAAAAAATTGACCTTGTGTCATATCCTGCCCGAGCGGAGGGGTTGGGTAAATATGATATAGTCAAGAAGAAAAACTCTTAATTCAAACCAATTTTATTCCTCTTAAAATTTACCACACCGACACGCATACATGCACATACTTCTCATTTAAAAAATCATCCAAGTAAGAGGAACAAGTCATGCTGATAAAGCAGGGACAAACTCATTAGCGAGATTCTTCTGTGAACTCCTGCACCTGGACACACCAGTGTTAATTGACCAGCAAAGGGTTGCATTCAACAACTCTGCGTAGGCACTGAATACCGGCTACAGAACCTACCGAGCGGTCGGGTAGGTACAAATGGCGCGAAAAAATCAAAGGAATCCGGCCTATTAGCATAACTTGATTTTATATATATAAATATTTACCCAACCCCTCCGCTCGGGCAGTATATGACACAAGGTCAATTTTTAAGCGGAGTTTAACAGGTTTGAATTCAGAGTTTTCTTTCTCCTAGACTAGTTGCCTCACCAAGGCTGAAGAACCTAATCTGTCCTACTATTTACCCATACCTGATTTTATATATATTAAGATGTGGAGGCGCTCGTGGAGTATTGGTTATCGTCGAAAGAAATGGACACAGCAATCCGAGTTCAAATCCTGGACAAGGCTAATATAATGAATCTGACTATTCTCCCTCCGGCAATATGTAAATAGTAGGGCAGACTGAGCTATTTAACCTTGATATGACAACTAATTTTAGAGAAGGAGAACTCTAAATTAAAACCTCTTAAACTTCACTTAAAAACTGACATTGAGTGATAAGTGAATTGAAACTGAATTTTAGTTATGTTTTATTTTATTTTAAACGTCTGAAATAGTTATATATTCAAGTGAAATTGCCGGTTGTGTAATTTTTAAAAGTGATGTTTATTTTTTTCGGATGACCAAATTGATTCAACAGTTGCCAAGTGAAGATTAGTTGTGGTTTATTGTGTAGAAAACAACAAAGAAAGTGTTGAAATTTATTTCTAAGAAGAAAGAAAAAAAGTAAAATTTGAATTTATTTCTAAAAAGGAAAGTAAAATAAAAAAATAACTGTAAAAGTAAAATTTATTTCTAAAAAAGTAAAAAAGTAATGAAGTAAAATTTGAATTTATTTCTAAAAAGTAAAACATCCTACTTATATATAAAACAGAATGTGATTCTCTCAATCGATCTGCTTATATATATATATATATATATATATGTGTGTGTGTGTGTGTGTGTATGTGTGTCTCTGTGTGTGTGTGTGTATTATAGGCAGGTCTTATTGAAGATGACAGACAATTGTTTACCTTTTTACTTCACAACATTGTAGGACTTGCATTCTTGAAAATGACGGAAGATGTTCCAAAGTACTCGTATTCAGACTCCAGTAACAGAAGCTTCGGGTAGTTCTTAAACTTCCTACAGACACCATTGTGACATCTTGTTCGTCAAAAAGAAAACCTGAATAAAATGTAAAACACTGTCATTTCAATTAGACATGTCTACAAGAGAATCTGCAGCTTGAATGTATATATATATATATATATATATATATGTGTGTGTGTGTGTGTGTGTGTGTGTGTGTGTGTATATTATTTTAGGTTAATCTTACAATTATTTCGCTAAAAAGTAGTCTATGGCCCGAAGGCGAATCAGAGCAGCAGTAAAACCTAAAACGTTAATGTTGAAAAAAGCCGTAAATGAAATCAAATTGCATTTCTAAAGATTCATGCAGACAACAGGATTTAATTTCATTTGAAGCCTTCGCACACACACACACACACATATATATATATATATATATATAGGTAGTTAATTTCCTATAATGCATGTTTCGTTAAATACTATGAACAGATATTGTTAATTCACTTTATTAATTTGGCATAACTTCTTTTGTTCAACAATTCGTTTTCGGCATACTGAACAAAAGAACCAAACTAATTTAAGATTGCTTTGGTTTTGTTTCAATGTTTAATGGCACGAATGGCATAAATTTAGTCTAGAACAAGCAAACAAACTAACCGTTTAAAGAAAAACTGTCGTGGTACTATTTAACCCATTGCTTCGGGTGATAACGAGTTCATTATTAATCAAAATGAATAAGTCTGAAAGTAAATGTAACAACGCAACTAGAGTTTAGATTCACTTACTATAATGTCACAATCCAGTACGTAAGCCACAATGTCGCAGAGACTCCCTTATATATATATATATATATATATATAATGATACAAATAAGTGGAAAAGAGGATAAAACAACACTGAAAACGAATTCAGCAATTTTGATATTTCGTTCTTTATTGAAAAAAGAACTTCTTCAGAATGAAAATTGGTTTTTCTAAGTTCATCAATTGAGGAAATAGATAAGATAAAGATAAAAATATAAACGATAGGAAGGGTCGAAAGAAAAGAGACCGAAAAGAAAGAAAAGGAGAGAAATAGATATACAGTGATGGTGGCAGGGGTTATTGATTTTGACAGTGAGCATCTGGGTAGATGGCCAAGGCTGGGCACCGTCAAGCATATCAAGTTTCATCAGAGATTTGATCAGCAAAGATGGATTAACTTCTGTGAGAGAGAAATAAGAGGAGGGGGAAATTCTGAGAAGGAGAAATGGAAGGGAAGTAAAAGGGAGAGATATATATATATTTGTCGGAGTGATGGAGGCAGAGGTTTCAGGCATGTCCCGTTTCATAAAATTTTAGACTAAATTGGAATATTTAAAAGAAAAAAGGAAAAGAAAATTGTCTGAAAGTTTGGATTGACCAAAATCTACCATTTCTCTCTCTCTCTCTCTATATATATATATATATATATATTGGAAATTATGAACAGGACAACAGACACAGAATGCTCTCTGGGTTACTGTAGCGGGGAGGGAGAATATATTACCCGTCGTTAAACTGATTTTAAAGGAAACGACCTTGAACTGGACCCGGCTACAACGTGTGATTGCAGAAGATTTAACAGTTTGTGAAGTTGACGTATCCATAAGGCACGCTGGAGCAAACAACGTAATTCTCTTATCGGAGAATATAAATCGAATGACGGGGTTATGAATCTGGACTACACCCACAGCGTTCAGGATTCCATTGTTGAGCGACAGCGTCCCGGTAAAATTCTTAGCAAGCCAAGAATCCAGTGACCCAAAGGTAACCAGAAAGCTCTTTGGACAAATCTTGACCAAGAACTTTCATTTGCTCTTACAACCAATGAAAGTTCTTGGTCAAGGTTTTGCCGTCTAGCCTTAGTATGGCAACCGATCTTAGAGAGGGAAAGTTCAAAGACAAGAGTTGGAGTTCCTAAGACGGTGTCTTTAACCTCATTCTGGCAACTTCTGTGACGGCTTTGATGCCAAGTTGTATAGCACTTTGCTCTTCCCTTGGACAACATCACTGGAGAAAAGAAAACCTACTGCATGGGCAACTGCCGGTCTTTTATGCAACCTTACCTTGGTCTGCACGCATGCATGGATACACGCATACAGATCTCGAAAATTGGGGGGGGGAGACCTAAAATCGTATCCGGTAAAAGCGATTAAATTGGAAAAAATAATCTAAGATAGCTGTAAAGCATTTGAAGTACGGAGGATTGAACTTTCCATCTTAAAACAGGACTTGAATTTGATGCCGGACGCTTTTCAGCCTGATCCTGTTTGTAACATCAGCAGTAGGGTCTGTTTGACCAAAGCCGGACATGCTAGTCACGTGAGATCTCATGACAGCAAAAACATAAGGAAAAACTGTATATTGTATTGTTTAAACGGTCAACTTTTCCGGATATATAGGTTTTCCCTATTTTTTTTGTATAATTTTTCAAACATCTATCGTTGATTTAACATATATATCACTCCTCGCAGTCCTGATGAAGGTTCACTAGAACCTGTCGACTATGTTTCTCAAAAAATCTCTCCTTCTGCTTAGATAACCTTGTTATCAATTTTTTTTTCTCTCTCTCTTTATATATATATATATATATATAGTTATGTGGTTTGCTCTATTTATAAAGGAAGAGTGGTGAATATCGGTGATAGAGCATATGCAGATCTAAGATTTAATGAAAAAGTAAAAAGTAAAGTTGGCGGCCTTAGTCGCGGATAATCCAAAGGCTCCCTTTTGAATAGCTGCTACACCAAGGTGTAAGCTTTAATAGTGAAGACATAATCAACAGTTCTTGGAGACTGTCAATTTCATAAACCTGCACTAGGTCTGATGATCGCATTACCGAGAAACTGACAGTCATCTTTGTATATATATATATATATGCAGCGCAATCTTTCTCTTAAGTATAGTTTGTAAAAACAAATAAACCAAAAATAAACTCTAGGTTCTTTTTACAACCTTTCCTGGATTTTTTTCTTGTCTTACACGGTTAGTTCGATTTTATATGAAAATTGATCGAATTTTTTTCTCCCGGGCTCTCTGCGTCATAATCGATCAGTTTCAAGGTTAGAACCAAAGATTTTTTTCCTTTAAAACCTAGAGAGATTTTAGTTTTAATAAGTTGCGGTGCTATCTGTCCAGAGAGTAGAAAGATTTTGAATATTTATAGTTTTTTCAATTGAATTCAGATCGTCGCTTGTCCATGAGGGGTTAACCTTAAAAATAATGTATACTCATGTAGAGAAATACAGAGCTGTTATATTTTGTTAACTGTACGATCAAGTTATATATATATATATATATATATATATATATATATATATATATATATGTTGTATAGCCATGATACAACTATACGTATACATATACATGCGGAAACATAATCAACAATAATGACGAACGAACACACTTCTTTAGAAAAATATACCTCTCAAACTTTATTCTCGAAAGGGTTGCGAAAGGGTTGCTGTTGGTTATGTGTGAGAGGTGAGTTGGAGACGGAGAGAGACTGCCACATATTGACCCTGAGTTCATCTGACTATAGCAGCACTTCTTCCTCATTCTGCTGGGCTGCTCAACTGGGGTCCTGAGGGCCCAAGTCGTCAGCCTGCAAGCTAATTCTCACGCTGGCATCTTATCTCCAACTGGAGCTGCAACTCGAACTCCAACTAACTCAAGCCGTCTGTGGCACCTGGTTATATAATTGTTTGTCGTCCACCTGCTTCCTGTGGGCGTACGCATCTGCACCGAATTCAACCACGTCCCCAGGTCAAGGTGATATTCCGATATCTTCGACCGGATGCACCTGTTTCTTAATTGACGGCTCGGTCGAGGGTCATTATGTTACATATATATAATTCAAGGAAAATAGTCTAAGGATTAGACTAAAAGGTAATAATCCAAGGAGAATGCAAAATATCCAATGGAGTGCTCAATGCCAACTCACGTGCAGAGTAAAAATATTTTCTATAAATCAGATGAAAAAGAATTCAATCTGATAATTCCATTATATATTTATTTCAGTCTATTGATGATATTGTGACGTCCTCAGATGGAAAAATAGTATAAACGTAAAACATATACGTAGAAATTGGCGACCTTAGTCGAGGGTGACCCGAAGGCTCCGTTTTCAATAGCTACTACACCAAGGTGTAGGGGAGAGCGCTACTCCTTTCCCCGGATTGCTCTTTTCCCTTGATCCGTACCTTATAATGCTGAGTGTTAAGCAAGGCGGCATCAAGTACCATTTTTGGAGTCTTTGGTATGACTCGACCTGTAACTGAACCCTGGTCTACTGGACCATTAGCGAACAATCTACTCATTAAGCCAATATGCGTATATATATACATTCGTAAAAGATTACTTATATAAATATGTGTGTGTGTGTATTAGTAAAATTTGATTTTCAAATTCTGTTTTTGCTGGAAGCAATGTAAACATTTCTGGATTATATTCAAATATGTAACTGTTTTCTGTATGAGGAGGTCACAATATCATCTGTAGATCGAAATAAATTCATCATGGAATTACCAAACTGAATTCTTTTTCATTTGATTTATAATATATATATATATATATATATATATATATATATGACTTTTCCCCATACATTGCCACTGAAAGTGAGACTTGGAGAGTTTGCTGTCAAGTCTGGTTTTGGTCAAACAAACCCAACTTCAGATGCTACAAACATTTTCAGGCTGTAAACTGTCAAAGACCGAGGTTATATATATATATATATATATATATATATATATATATAACTGTCACTTATTTGCAGAAGAAGGCCATTTTCTTGATTCGTTAAGAGTACTCTTGGGACAGTGTGTGATTCTTTAGGCCAACTATATCCTTTCCAACACAATTGCCCCCGTGCGTCCTTGTATGACTTCTCAAACCTGCCGCAGACCCCACATACGTCGTCACAGAATTGACACAAGTTCCCCATAAATTGCTGCTAAAAGTCTTCAAGAGTTTGCTGTCAAATTTAGCTTTGAACTAACAAACCAAACTTCAAATGCACAGAGCTGATGTATGTAGGTTTTAGCTGGTCGTCTGCCTTTGCTCGTCAATGTGAAGGCGTCCACAGAAGTACATCACTTATGAGTTCGTCCTTACTTCTCCAGCAGTGTCCCGCATGTCTGGTTCGTCTAACACACACACACACACACACACACACACACACACATATATATATATATATATATATATGTTAGACATGTGTGTGTGAATATGTAAGAAAAGGCGAAGAGGCTGTATACTGTTAAAAGTACTTAAATTTTTTTTTAGTTCTTTAGTACACCGGAACCAAAACTCCATACTCTCTTAGCCGTAAGAAAATTTTATATTCGATAAAAATGATAATAACAACAATGACCATGACAGCAGCAGCAGCAGCAGCAATTGTGGACATATATATTGGTTTTACCACTACTATACTTTCACGTCGTTCAACGTAACAGAACTATAGAAAACAACAAATATCTAAAATCTCTTTACACTTTGAATATTAGAAAAGAAGTTTTATTAGATTTTTAATGGAAAAAAATCTTGATTCAACCTTTGAAAGTAACCATTGATGGCAAGTGTTAGGAGCAAAAACTATGGATAATTTCATTTAAAATTTATGCGGGTTTAAGAAATCTTTCCAGATGATAGGAAAAAATGATAAAAATTGATAAAGAGAACCTTTTGTTCTTTAATGAAGCATACTTACGAGAATTATATATATGTAGATATATAGATATGCACGCAAGGGACCAGGGCTTTCTTAATGCCCTGGGAAGATATACAGGGATCTGAGAATCCTTATTTTGGTACCTGCTCATGAATTATGTGATCATTTACTGTAATCCAGTTACATTACTTGTACGTTTAATCCTAAGGATATTCAAACACTTATTCAGGGCATTTCAATTTTATCTTCTAACCTTGATAGGGCGATCCATTTGTATTTCAAAGATCCAGAGAATTTTAAACGTCGTATTTCCTATAATAGATTCTGGTTTGTGCATATACTATTTGTCTGCATTGTTGTGTAGTCAGATACACGAATATGGCCATGTGCGAAATGGGTGAAATGGACATCAAATGTTGATTACGATAGAACATATAAATCTCGGAATTCGAAAACACGTAACGACTTCTTGTTCAGGTACGAAACCTTTTTATTAACTTTGAGTTAAAGGTTTCGACATAAGGAGGAGAGACACAATCTTCTATGCTGTCTTATTCATTTAGCCCCCAACTCGAACGGCCCCACGTAGGGCTCAAGTTCGCCTCGCGCCTGCGAGCTCCAAAAGTCGATCCTTCTCGTTTGGCGTCTAGTACCCGACTCTTATTTTCTTCAAATTCTCACACAAACCTCCGCGCGCTTCCGGTGCGTGACGTCACCCGCACCCTGTCACCCAGTATCGTCTCGGACTATTATGACATTTGAGTGACACCTCCATCCGCCCGCGCGCACCCGCGTTAACACCTACATCTAACTAACCCATGTGCTGAGCCGAAAGGTTCTCAGCCTAACTAAACTCAAAGGCATGAACCGAAATCCCTCGGCTATTTTATAACAAGCATGACCAAACTTTGGTCTTTTGCGCAATTCACAGTGGATCACATTTCACACACACTCTTTTATTATTATTATTATTATTTCTTTCGAATTTTTCACACCAGTGATAACTGATGGTCCCTCAATGGAGTCCAAGTAACAGCAAGTCTCCTCGGGTCTCCTGGACTTGTCTCAGAATTCTAACCGATCTTGACAATATTGAAGTCAGGATGATTTCGATTCGTTCTTCGATTTCAAACTCTTCCATCCCCCTTTACTAAGTCTTTAGGGACCGTTCGAAGTGCTCCAATTACAACTGGTATCACCGTTACCGTCATGTTCCGCAGCCTTTTAGTTTTCTTTCGAAGTCCAAGTACTCGTCAATCTTTTCGTTTTCTTTGATTTTCACTCTGTGATTCGCTGGGATATCAATGCCCACTATACGGCAAAATCTTTTTTTCTTTGTTGATCAGCGCAAGATTTGGTCTTCTGGCCGAGATTATGCGATCTGTTTGTATCCGAAAATCCTAGTGAATTTTATGCCTCTCATTCTCCAGGATAGACTCTGGCCGAGCATGTCCATTTGGTAGTGTGGCTAAGCTTCAGTTTCTTACACAATTCTCAGTGGATCACCTTTCCCACCCAAGTCGTATCTCGTTTTATATTCCTTTAGCGCTAGTTTATTATGCGTTTAATCCTTTCGTCTCTATTACCACATAACATATACTTACTATTCTGTTTCGTCTTATCTACTTTCGCTTTAATATAGTTTGTCCTTATGGCGTTGGTTTATGATGCTATTAAAATATATTCAGTTTATACTGAAATGTCCAAGCCTTCTAGAATGAAATTTCGCTAGTTTGTCGCTTGAAATACCCATACAGTTGATTTTTATTCCCACATCTGTTTCCTACTTATTGTTGTTCCTTTTATCTTTATGTTGTCAATACTGTTACTGTCTGCTTAGTCTGCTTACTGTCTTATTAGCCTTTCTTTGCTCTTTTTAATGATACATTCGCGCTGTCTTTTATGTTGGTGTGTCCTCCTTCCCCCTTCTTTTCGTGAAACATAAAGTCTGTCTATGTCATCTCTAGGATATGATAATGCCTTTTGCATCATCAACTTTCTTGTCTTCAAGACCTTTTGTCTGAGTTTTTCTTTATTATTATTTGTTCTCTCTTAAGAGTTTTTCACCCCCAGCGTTAGCTGATGGTTTTTCACTCAAGTCTCCAAGACTCTTCTCAGTATTCTGGTCGATCTCAATAATGCAGAAGTTTGGATGGTCTCCACTCATCCACTTATATCCAAGTCATCCAGTCCTTGTACTAATCCTTTGGTGACTGTATCAAGAGCACCAATTACAATTGGTATTATCGTCACTTTCATGTTCCACAGCTTTTACAATTCCCTAGCAAAGTTGAGGTACTTATCTCTCTTTACACATTCTTTCATTCACTGTGGTCCGCTGGAACAGCAAAATCCACAATTTTGCAAGTTTTTTTTTTTTTTTTTTTGATTATTATAAGATCTGGTCATCAGGCTGAGGTTTGGTGATTTGTTTTTGTCTCAAAATCCCAGAGGAGCTTGTGCGTCCCATTAGCTAGGACAGATTCTGGGTTGTGCATATACCATTTGTTTGAATTGTCAAACTCCAACTTGCACATTTCCCAGTGGATCACCTTGCCCACACAGTCGTGCCTAGTCTTATATTCTTTTTGTGCTAATTTGCTGCATTCGCTTATCATGTGATTGATAATTTCGTCTCTTTCACCATATAACCTACAACTGCTGTTTTGTTGCGTCTTATCTATTCTTGCTTTGATATGCGTAGTCTTTATGGCGTTGTTTTGTGCTGCTATTAGCAGAGATTCAGTTTCTCTCTCAAGTTTCTTTTTCTTAGCCACATCCACGTTTTCTCGTGTGAGATGTCGCCTGTTAGTCGCTTAAAACGTCCATAGAGTTATTTTTCTTTCCACTTTTGTTTCTGGTTATTGACGTTCCGCTGGTCCTCGTGTCGATAGTATTGTTTCTAGTGGCTGTAATCAGTCTTCCTCCGCGCTTTTCTATGTAGTCTTCGAGTCGTTGTATCGATGTGTCCACGCTGTCTTCAATGCTGGCAAGTCCCTCTCTTCTTGACTCATATGGTCTGTCAACGTCATCACTGGGATGCAATGCCTTATGCATGGTCATTAGTTTTCTTGTTCTCTGGTCCATTTGCTTAAGTTCTTCTCTGGTTCACTTCAAGAATAGTCCCGAGTATCTTACGAGGGGAACAACCCAGGTATTTATCCCTTTGATAAGGCTCCTGCTATATAGTTTTGTCTCGAGTAATTTTCTGACTCTTCTGAGATACTCTTTTTAATTTTTCTTTCTTTTCTTTCTTGTTGTTTGATGGTGTCATGGCCCATTTTTCAATGCCAAATTCCATTCCTATATGTTGACTTTATATTCTCACAGTTTGTATTAGGGTTTCCAATTCTTTTTCGTTTTTGGCAAAAAGTTTGATGTCGTCCGTGTACATCAAGTGGTTGACCTTTTCCTGTAATTTTCTGAGTTTGTATCCTGCTGTGCATTTCCTGGGAATGTGATTGAGTGGCTATCACAAATAGTAATGGTGATAGTGCATCTCCCTGCAATTTGCCTCTTTGTATCTTTACCTATGCTAAGCTTTGTCCTCCTGCTGTTAATTTTACCCTCCAGGTTTACATGGTCTTCTCGATAAACTGTACGATTTGGTCAGGTATTTTATGCATTTTGAGACAGTGTAGTATTCAGCTTTGGGGGATCATATCGTGAGCTTTTTTGTAGTCGATCCAAGCCATTGCTCGATTTTCTCGTCTCGTTTTACGTCCGTTGAGGATGTGTTGATCTATAGATAGTAGTTCCCCTGTGCCCTTGGTTCTCTTGCGTCATCCTTTCTATTAATTGGGGAAGATTCCGTGGCTTATCAATTAGTAGATCTTCTCCCTAATTTTTACCGTTAGTATTTTCCACATCATCGGAAGGCATGTTATGGGTCTATAGTTGGTTGGAGCAGTTCCTTTGAGGAGGTCTTTTTGGATCAAGGTGATCTTTCCTTTAGTCATCCATTCGGGCATCTCAATTTTCTGTATGCATTTATTCATTTCAGTAGCAAGTCTGTCACTTTTGGAGGTGAATTTTTTTAGACTAAAATCCGTGTATGCTATCCAGGCCAGGAGTTTTCCAGTTTGCTATCTTTTTAAGTGTTGTTTTGAGCCTGTCGGGGTGTATGTTTACCTGAGGGCCTTCTTCAAGCATTCGCAACTCTGTTTCCATGTTGTTTATCTATTCGGATTTTTTATTATGATCTTTCCGTTCCCATATTTTGCTCCAAAATCTTCTTGCCTCGCTCGCATTCGGTTATTGATATGGCTTCGCCCATTCTCCCCCTAATTGTTGGTAGAATTTTTTAGTTGTTTTGAAACGTCCTGTTTTGTCAATATTGTTTGGCCTTGTCTCGGTATTTTTTTAGTCTTCCTTCTTTCGCTAGTATTTTTAGTTGGTCTCCTCAAACTTTTTTTAGTTATAGTTGCCGTGATTTTTCAGTTTCATTCGAAAATTTCTTAATATTCCGCTTTAGTATTCTAGCTTGTTGTCGTCGTCTTTTTATCTTGGATTCAAGTCTGAGTTCCCACCCGAGTTTTGATTTTCTGTCAGTGGTCTTTTTTACAGACTAATTTTGCTCCTGCGTATATTAAATCGTTTAACTCCGTGATGTCGTTCGTCGGGATTGTTGTCAATTAGTCGTTCACTTTCTCAGTTTCAGACTTGACTGTTCTCCAGTCTTGGTTCCTGAGAGAAGGCAATGTAGTTTTCTTTTCTGACATGATTATTTTAATGGTATCTACATTAGTTTTTCCTCTTGCGTCAGTGTTTGCGTTTGTGTTTTTGCAATGCATGAGCCATTGTCAAATAATGTTTAGTTAGAAGTCTCTAGCTTTCCTGAATTTATTGTCTTGGCTACTGTGGTTGGGGTTAGTTGATGGGTTTGCTTATATAATTGTTGGTGAGTTTCTAGTATTTCAAGGTCAGAAAACCAACCATTCTTTGTTTATTATTCTAACCTAATCAGCGAGCCTTTGGTTTGTTGCCTTAAATCTGCCGAATTTTGTCCAGATTTCTATCATTCTTTTTTATACCCTCTTTTGGCAGGGTTGCTTCTAAAATAACAGTATAATACTAGTTTATTATCTTCCCTAGTCCATTTTCTACGCTGTGGTCTCTGGTGTGTGTAGACGATTTGTTCATCGTTTGTGTACCTGAAAAAAGCATGATTTGTGTACCTGTATTATTATTATTATTATTATTATTATTATTATTATTATTATTATTATTATTATTCAATTTGTTAATCTATTTTCTAGCGTTAAATATGTTAGATGTTGTCAATTTCTGTTCAACGAGTTGTATAGGCTGAATTTGTAGTTTACATTTTTACCAATTTCGGCATTCATGTCTCCACCAATGACAAGAACGTTGTGTTTCGGGATGCTACGAACAAGGGGGGATAGCTCATAATAGAAGGTGATGAGGCCAGTTTCTTCACTAAAATTGGTAGGGCTGTAGCAGGAGATGATTGTTGCGATGGGGTTGCCATTAAAAGTTGCTACCATCATCCTAGGTTGTATTTTCTCTATGCTATTTAGTGATTTTAGGGCTCGTGGTCCTATAAGCATACGTACACCTCCTGTCCTAGCATTGACAGAGTTTTTTCATGCAGATGCAGTGGCTAGCGTCCATCACTTGCCAATATCGTGATATTTAATATTCTAGCTATGGGTGTATCTGTGTTCTTGAATGCATATTATATCTATGTTATGATCTATGGCCGATGCAGTCAGCTCCGGTAGTTGTCCTATTCTTTTTAATGTTCTAACGTTGAATGTCGCTATTTGTATAGTGCTTTTGCATTTTAGTAAATTTTGTTTGAGCTCTGTAGCTGATTTTTCGAACACTGAGGCCAGGGCTCCAACCTCAGCAGGACGCACCCTTTTTTTTTACCCACGCGAAGAGCGAGTGGTTTGGGCGTGGGTCATGTTAATTTTTCGATGGCTGTTTTTATTCTCGTTTACCCAAGCCACCCTTGTAGATGAGCAGCAGTCGTTCCCCAATCGAACTATTTGATCCTGGCCGTTGAACCATAGAATTCAAATGCACAGGACCTGGTTAGGCTTTGTGTTGAGCCGTCAGAGGGTTTATCTACTCACCTTTACGTCCACCATTACGCTTCCCATGATTTTCGAAAATAAAAATATATATTTCACCCCTTCCGCCTCGCTTTCTTCTCCTTTCTATCTTTATTAAGTTTTAACTTTTCCTCAATTATTATATATTTTAAAATTTCAACGCAGTCCTTATTTATGCTTCTTTGCGTTCTTACAGGCTTTCTATTTTACGCTAAGTTTCTATTTTACGCTAACTTTTTAGGTTCTACTAAAGTCCAATAGAGTTAGCTTCTCTTTACCAGGTTCAATTTTAATTTGGAATTACAGTAAATTGTCTTTGCATTTAAGACACAGATAGTATACAGCAGTGATTTTACAAAGAAAAAAAATCATTCATGCATTTTTAAATGACAATGTAGTAAATGTACTACTAACCAGTTTTGAACTCTGCCGTCTTGGAGTGGATATGCTTCGTATTTTCTAATCAATTTTAACTTTAAAATAGATTAACATGCCTCAATACAAACTTTCAGAAAAGGGAAGGAAAACTATGGACCAACACATACGCAAATAATACTAAAGCACAGATAGACGTCTTTATAAATAAGAAATGGAATAATAGCGCATTGGATTGCGAAAAATATTCCTCTTATGAGGGTGTGTCCTCTGATCAATGAATTGTCACGGCAAAAATACAACTGAGCCTACGAAGGAATGCGACCCGAACAACAACCACTGTACTGGCCCCTGCTTGATAACAGGGATATTAGAGATAAATATGCATTAACACAAAGAAACAAATTCGATGCACAACAGGGGAAGACAGAAACATATTCCGAATGACGAATATGAGAATTTCGTCAATGCCCACTTAGAAGCGGCAGCGGAATGCATACAAACTAAACAAAGAACTAAACCTAGAGTCCCATGGGAGACATTAGCGGTAAGGAAAAAGCATGCAGACGTGAAGAATCCAACCAATACCAATGCCCTGAAAATTAAAAAAGCACAAAATGAATTAGCTAACATCTACCTAAAAGAACAAACAAAATACATACAAAATCAGATCGATAAGATTAGAGACTTGGTTGAAGATAGACAATCTAGGATAGCATGGTAAACGGTAAACGAAGCGTGCAGAAGGAAGAGCACTACGAAAGCTAAACTGAAAGCTACCAGTCAACATAAACGAATACTCCTATGGAAACAACATTTCGATAATTCACTCGGAAACCCTCCGAGAGTTACACCTGAACCAATCACGAGAATTATAAGTAAACAATAAGACCTCAAACTAGGGCTGTTTACGCAAGAAGAACTCTGTACTAAGAAAAATTAAAAATAGAAAAGCAGCAGGGCTTGATGAAATACCCCCAGAAGTATGGAAGACCAGGCAATTCGATGACATACTACTCCGACAATGTAATACTGTATATAATCAAAACCCAATAGATAGATGGATGAAGGGATGCATCCTCCCATTCCCTAAAAAGGGCGAACTCGGATTAGCCAAGAACTACTGAGGTATAACCCTTACATCCATAGCAGTCAAGATATAAAATGCTCTACTTCGCAACTGCATAGAACCCAAAAATGAGAACATACTTAGGAAGAACCAAAATGGCTTTCGGACGACATCGCAAATTTTGACTATCCGTCGAATTCTTGAAGGTGTATGTGCAAAAAACCTTGAGGCAGCAATATTATTCGGCGACTTCACCGAGGCTTTTGATTCCATTCAGAGAGGAAAGATGGAGCAAATACAACTCGCCTACGGCCTCCCCAAAAAAACCATCGTAGTCATAATGATGCTTTATAGAAAAACGAAAGTAAAAGTACGTTCTCTGGATGGAGACACAGACTACTTCGACATTGTAGCAGATGTACAGCAATGAGACACATTAGCCCCATACCTCTTTATCATCTGTATAGACTACATGCTTAGAACATCTATTGATAAAATCAAAGAAAACGGTTTCAAGCTTACAAAGGAACCCCCGCACAAACAATTACGGACGAAGACTACACCGATGACATAGCGCTTCTGGCAAATGCACCTGCCCAAGCCGAAATCTTGCAAAATAGTCTGGAAGAAGCAGCTGCAGGCATAGGCCTCCATGTCAATGCACACAAGAATATATGTACTTTAATCAAAGAGGCGACATCGCCACATTAAGCTAGTAGACAAGTTCACCTACCAAGGAAGTAATGTCTCATCAACCGAGACAGAGATCAACAAGCGACTAGCAAAGGCATGGACAGCTATCGATAGGCTATTGGTCATATGGAAGTCAAACTTGACCGATAAAATAAAACGCAATTTCTTCCAAACGGCGGTCGTGTCGAGACTGCTATATGGATGCACTACATGGACGCTAACTAAACGTATGGAGATAATCTTGACGGCATTAACACAAGAATGCTGTGAGCAATATTGAACAAGTCCTGGGGGCAGCATCCCACAAAGCAACAGCTGTACCGCCCATCACGAAAACTATCTAAGTTAGACGAACCAGACATGCAGGTCACTGCTGGAGAAGCAAGGACGAGCTCATAAGTAACGTACCTCTGTGGACCCCTTCACATGGCGAGCAAAGGCAGGACGAACAGCTAGAACCTACACACAACAGGGATGTAGCCCTGAAAACCTGCCGGAAGCAATGGACGATAGGGAAGGGTGGCGAGAAAAGATCAGGGATATCCGTGCTGATGGCGCGACATGATTATGGTTATCTAATTCTAAGTTTTACTTTTGGGTTCTTTAAATCCTTCACCGAGTTTTTATGCAAGACCTATTGGGAGATAAGGTAATACGTATTTTATGTTTCATTTATACCTTCAGTTGTTATTTTTTCAATTACGTCGATAGTGATCTCCTAAGAATATAGGAAATCGTGTAAAGCGCAATGTTTTTATATTTCATATAGACTAGGACAACCAGGTATCTTGTTAGTGTGTTTATCTGTCCTTTTCTTGATCATAATAAGGGTTCCCACAATTACTGATTTATTTAAGGTGCCACATTTTCTCAGTTTCTATTTTCAGGTCTCTGTATTTGCTTGTTTTATCATATTATTTGACTGATATATTATTGTCTGTTGGCCCTGATATATCAATTAGAAGGCAAGTTTTTCTTTTATAGGCCTTAGCTACTATATCTTGCCTATTGCTCTCTCTAATCATTATATCACTTCTTACAAGTTTTTTCCCCACAGCGTTAGCTGATCTTTCATTAGAGTCAGAGTGACAGCAAGTCTCTTCAAGTCTCCAGAACTCTCCTGAGTATCTTAGCCGATCCTAATGTTGTAATCTGGATGGTCTCGATTCTTCCTCTGATCTCCCGTTCCTCCAGTCTTTTAAATAAATAATAATAATTATTATTATTGCTCCTCGAGAGTTTTTCACACCAGCGTTAGCTGATGGTCTTTCACTGGAGTTTGAGTGATAGCTAGTCATCTCAAGTTTCCAGGACTTCTCTCAGTATTCTGGCCGATCATAACAATACTGTAGTCTGGATGGTCTCTACTTTTCCTCTGATTTCTAAGTTTTCTAGTCCCTGTACCAAACCTTTGAGGATTGTTCCGTGCTTACCCATTACAATTCGTATCACCGTCACCTTCATGATCCATGTTTTTTTTAGTTCTCTAGCATGGTCTCGGTACTTACCCCTCTTTTCACTTTCTTTTATTTTTACTCTGTGATCTGTCAGTACGGCGAAGTCCACTATTCGGCAGATTCTCTTTTTTAGACTATCACAGGATATTTCAAACGGCGAGCGAAATCTCACAAGGGAAAACTTGGATATGGCTAAGAAAGGGAAACCTTAAGAGATAAACTGAATCTCTTCTGATAGCAACACAGAACAACGCCATAAGGACTAACATTGTCAAAGCAAGAATAGATAAGACGCGACAAAATAGCAGATGTAGATAATGTGGTGATAGTAACGAAACGATCAATCATATAATAAGCGAATGCAGTAAATTAGCGCAGAAAGAGTGCAAGACTAGACATGACAAGGTAGGGAAAGTGATCCATAGAAAATTGAGCAAGAAGTTTAAATTTGACCATACGAACAACTGGTATATGCATAACCCAGAATCCGTCCTAGACAATGGGACGCACAAAATTCTCTGAGATTTTCATACAAACAGATCATATAATCTTAGCCAGACGATCAGACAAAATGATAGTCAAAAAAAAAAAAAAAAAAAAACCATAAAAGGAAAAGAAAACCTGCCGAATAGAGAACTTTGCCGTTCCGCCTGACCACAGGGTAAATCTGGATGAAAGCGAAAAGAGAGATAAGTACCTTGACCTTGCTTGAGAACTGAAAAAATCTATTGAGGGTGATACCAATTATAGTTGGTGCACTCGAAACAGTCACCAAATGGATTGTAGGACTTGGAAATAAGGGGGTGAGTGGAGACCATCCAAACTACAGCATTATTAAGATCGGCCAGATTACTGTGAAGAGTCCTGGAGACTTGAGCAGACTTGCCGTCACTCACACTTCTGTAAAAAAAAAAAAAAAAACAACAGCTAACGTTGGTGTGAAAAACTCATACAAGAGTAAAATAAAAATGATAATTATAATAGCTTTTAGGCAGTTTATTTTCAAATGTGAGTACGGAAAGTAAGACGTTCTTTGCTTTATTTGCCGTAGATTTTTGATTATCGAATTATTATGATGTTTGAGTAATTCTTTTTTGCATATTGCAGTAACAAAGAAGAATTTGTCAGTCTCCCGCTCAAAAATCCCTGTGTCTGATCAAATTAATGAAAAATGGAAGGATAAGTTTCAACTACGAATGTCTGGCCTAATGATTAAATTGTTCGCCAATGGTCCAGGTCACCGAGGTTCAATCCCAGGTCTAGTCATACCAAAGACTCATAAATAGTACTTGATTCTGCCTTGCTTAACAGGCAGCATTTTAAGGTAAGGATCAAGGGTAAAGTGGAGCAATCTAGGGAATGGAGGAGCGCCCTCCCCTACACCTTGATGTGGTAACTATTGAAAAGGGGTCATTCGGGTCACCTTCGACAAAGGTCGCCAACTTCACTTTTTACTTTTACAAATGTCAGATTCTAAAAGTAGATTGGTAGACTTAAACAAAGTTAAAAACTTAGCGAGAGAGGGGAAGAAAAGAAAAGAAAAGGTTGGACTGTATGCAAATCTTATTAAACCCTAGCAATAAGCATAAACGAAACGAAAGAGACGCATAGCTATAAAACATTCAGCTCAAATAGTCTGATGCGAAAAATGTCTCCATATTGGATTAAAATAAAAAGAAATTAATGAGCTTTTAGGTATATTATTTCACTACGTTTCGGCCAAATTTGCCCTCTGGCCTTTTTCAGGTGATTAACCGCGACCTCGGATAGGAATGCTGAGTCTTGTTACCGAATCCCCAGTAATTACTGCCTTCCATAGTTGTCGTCTATCGCACCACGTTTTTGACCAAGTAAACCTCTGGCCGGCTTGGATAGGAATTGAAACCGCTATCATCTGATAATGTTCACCTGGAACCGTAGAGACGCAACGCCTCTATACGCTACGCCACGGGCCCCGAAGGGCGATCAAGGATGGATTTTTTGGTCTTATAAATCAAATTATTTGTTCTCCTTATCTGGTCTTCCATAGTCGGGTCCGTACCGAATTTGTAATTGTCTTTAATTGGAATCATTTTGAGATGAGGCTTCTTAATCTGAGAATTAATTTTTTATTTATTGTGGACTTTTTGCCCTCATCTTGGTAGTTTTTGTGTTGTTTCTTCTTTCACTACGTTTCGGCCAAAGTTCACCTTAGGCCTTCTTCAGGTGATTAACCGCGACCTCGGATAGGAATGCTGAGTCTTGTAACTGTATCCCCAGTCATTACTGCCATCCATAGTTGTTGTCTATCGCACCACGTTTTTGACCAAGTAAACCTCTGGCCGGCTTGAAAGAAGAAACAACACAAAAACTACCAAGATGAGGACAAAAAGTCCGCAATAAATAAAAAATTAATTCTCAGATTAAGAAGCCTCATCTCAAAATGATTCCAATTAAAGACAATTACAAATTCGGTACGGACCCGAGGGTGACCTGAAGGCTTCCTTTTCAGTAGCTACTACGCCGGCGTGTAGGGGAGGGTGCTACTCCATTCCCTGGATTGCTTCACTTTACCCTTGATCCTTACCTTGCAATGATGAGTGTTTAGCAAGTTGGCATCAAGTACCATTTTTTTAGTCTTTGGTATGACTCGACCTGAGATTGAACCCGGTCTCCTGGACCATGGGCGAACACTACTCATTAGGCCAATGAAAATCCTAACTGCATTGTTAAGAGAAGAAATACATTATTTGCTTGCATGATGTGGACTATTTTCGAAGAAACAGAAAAGATACCGCAGGGGAACAAGAGGAACATATGACCTACTACATAAAGACCAAGTAGGTCAAAACAAGGCAGAAATAAATGTAACGATGACATAGATTGACTATAAAAAGACCTATCACGTGGTTCCGTAAACTTGAATTGTAGGATTTTGAAGATATACAAAATATCTGACAAGTAATAAACTTCATTACGAAATCCACAAAAAATTGGAAAGTGTAATTAGCAGCAGAGGTGAAAAAAACCCTAGCAGAGGTGAAAATCCAAAGAATCATCTTTCAGGGAAACCTACTCTCCCCATTGCTATTTGTTATCGCAATGATGCCACTCAATTATATACTCAGGAAATGCACAGGGGGATACAAATTTACAAAATCAAAGGAAATTATTGACAACCTTTTGTGTATATAAATGATATCAAGATATTTACTGAAAAGGAAAAAGAATTGGAAATCTTGATTCGAAGCATTGGCCCGTTTACCAAGACTTGTCTTGTTCCCAAATGATTCATGCATCGGAAAAATAAGCTTTAAAAATGTTTGGCTTCGGGTTACCCTTACTGCGTTTTTAATGTGGATGTATGTTTTCTCATTTTGGAAGAAGGAAAAACGCACAGAAAAATTACAATATAAAAAACGCAGGGTCAAAATTGGGGCTCGCATTATAATCGATTATAAAATGAGAACATCGCCGTAAAATAAGAGATGTGAGATTTGTTATTCGATTTCATTAAAACTGTTCCAACCGACGGATTTGCTAATTAAAAAGAATTTTCTTGATGGCGTCCATTAACAAATGTCTGACACCAAAATAGGTTTGAAATCCACGTCCAATTGGCTGCTTCTAATTGTACCACACCCACTTTGTCTCTGTTAAAAAATACGTTTCATTTATATTTTTAACGAAGGTTAAAGTATTCGAAAAAAAAAAAAAAAAGGAAAATAAATTTTATTTTTCAGTCTAGTTATAGGACTGATTGATCGCAGACGTTAATTTTTGTTAGTGACGCGTGTATTGTGGTTAAGTTATAAATTAAAAAGAAAAACACAATTCATTTAAAATGTCGGAACAGATCTTGGTGGTGTTTTTTTTTTTTTTTTTGTTTGTTTACCACCATACGGTTATCATCTGTAGGCTTTATTGATACGCTCAAATTTATGATGATAGATCTAATCACAAAATGAGAAAAAAACTTTTTTAAAAATCTTACAAAATGTAAAACAAAAGAAATTTATGAATGAAAGGTAAAAAATGGAACAGTTCGTGCAGACTCCAAAGTTTTTTATGCTCGGCTGATTTTGTTCGATTATATCAGATTAAAAAACAAATAAAATAAATGATCGACTCAAACTGGGTTCGACCCAAGGGTTCAATTGATCAAGGAGTCCAGAAATTTCGGTTGTTTATTTTTGTTTTCGTTGTGTACGTGATGTCAAATTGATCCCTAGGCACAGTTTGGAACCAGATCCTTGTAGTTGCAGAGTTTGAGCTCCCTGTCAAATCGAGTGTTGACTGGACAGGTCAGGATAAAAGCCTGGGACTTGATACAAATGATGAAGACTTTGCAGTTGTTAGGAACATAATAGATTCCATCCAAACGGTAGGTGCAATCAACTAAAAAACAAAAGAAAATATATTAAATAAATAAATGATTTACAACGTCTTTGTGTATATTCTTTTTAAAATTATGAATAAATAGGTGGAAATATGATCTCTGGAATTTTTCCAAGATGTAGCCGTATCAGTTTTGAAAGGTAAAGATTATACCACTTAGTTTGGTTTGGTTTTATGGCATATCAACCATTGTAGGTTATTTAATTAATTTATTTAATGCCAAATCCTGTTTATGCATATATATTTAATATATATGACTTATAAACACTTTTTTGCCCAGTTGGCAGGGGCTGTAGAATACACCGACTGCATCTCTGCAGAGGGATAAGAGACCCCCCGCCAACGAGTGTCCTGTATATGACACTAAACAATCTAAGGTTTCAGTAATGCTGGAGCTTTGGGGAATGCAGAATACCACTTCGTTGCCATCGCTCCCAGGTCCACTTTGGCCTGGAGAGGTGGCACATCATAAGGGTCCTGTTTATGGGTTAAATAGAACTAAACCGTGGTTTGAGTTTACTGTTTTTGGCAATAGAACTGTTTTGACATTAAAACTGCGTACTCATGCTAAACTGAATTGCTCAAAATAGAACTATTTTGACATCTAAATGGTGTACTTATGCTAAACTGAATTATCTGAAATAAAACTGTTTTGACATTAACTCTGTGTATTGCCCAGTCGGTTGGGTCTATGGAATACACCGACTGTATCTCTGCAGAGGGATAAGACCACCCCAACGAGTGTGCTGGATATGATACTAAATAATCTCATGAGGTTCCAGTGATGCTGAGGCTTTGGGGAATGCAGAGCACTCCTTCATTGCCATTGCTCCCAGGTTCACTCTGGCCTGGAATGATAGCACCTGATAGGGCCCTATATATGGGTTAAATAGAACTAAACTGCGTTCTTACGCTAAACTGAATTGTTTAATGTGGAACTGCTTTGACATTTAACTGTGTGTAAATAAAATCCATATTTATACTAAACTGAATTGACTGAATTAGAACTGTTTGAATAAACTAAATAGCTTGAAATAGAAATATCTTTACAATTAAATTGTGTACTTATGCTAAACTGAACTGCTTAAAATGGAACTGTTTTGACATCGAAACTGCATACTTATACAAACTGATTTCTTTGAATTAGAGCTGTTTGACTAAATCGAATAGCTTGATATAGAAATGTTTCTGACATTTAAACTGTGTACTCATGCTAAACTGAATTGTTTGAAATAGAACTGACTATTTGCAAAAAATGGATTTGGCGTTAAATAACCTACAAAGGATGATAAGCCATAAAACCCAACCAATCAACCATAAAACACTTTTTGTCGATTACATTTTTAAATGTGCCTGGGCTCATTTGTTTCCACACAGTTAAATGGTTTTAAGTAACAATTTCATCATCATCGTCATGACGTGCAGCTAGCACGGATATCCCTGACCCTCTCTCTCCACGTCTCCCTATCATTCATCGCCTTCGGCAGGTCTTCGGGGTTACATCCCGTATCATCACATAGCTGCTGTATGAATGTTCTAGCTGGTCGTCCTGCTTTTGATTGGCCATATGCGGGGGTCCACAGGAGCACATCACTTACGATCTTGTCTTTGCTTCTCCAGCAGTGTCCGGCATGTCTGGTTCGTCTAGCTTGTATAGTTTTCGTGATAGGTGGTAGGTGGCCGTACAGTTGGCGCCGTGTGGGGTGTTGCTGCCAGGACCTGTTCAGTATTGCTCGCAACATTCTTGTATAATTGCCGTCAAGCTTCTTCTCCAACCGTTTAGTCAGCATCCAAGTAGTGCATCCATTTAACATCAGTCAAAAGCCACAAAACAGTAACTGTATTTGGAAAACGAAAGAGTTCAGACAATCCAAATGAATGGATGATAGAAAGATGCTGACGCATGATAATAAATACTACTGAGTACAGAGTTACTAAGTAAATGATATCGTAACATGAAATTTTCGCGGGTGAAAATTACGTCACTGATCAAACAACACTCACATATGAAAATATATGTTTGTTGGATACCCTACCTATGAACATTAATGGGTATTCCCCAATCCTCACAAATATGTTGGATACTACAGTGAGGAGGGTTGATATGCTGATTAAGTGGTACACCACAAGTAGTGGTTTACCTTCTCGTCGATAGTGAGTATCATATTTTGTTAATGTTATAAAGATTTCGATTTCTTTCCCAGCCGCCGCTTTGGTTATTTCTCATTCAGTAACCTTTCGTTAGGTTACAACAATGCTCTTCCATATATTGTTTCCTATGTGTGTGTGTGTGTGGAAGGTGTATGTGTATTTGTATATACATATTATTGTAGACACACAGACAGAGAATCATATACTCACATACACACACAAGTGGCACAATAACGTGCATTCATATATATATATATATATATATATATATATATATATATATATATATATGTGTGTGTGTGTGTGTGTGTGTGTGTGTGTGTGTAGATAGCTGTCCGAACCAAGAACTTGATCTTCTGCATTTCGGCGCCAATCTGTCAGGGAGATTTTGGGTGAATTGCTCATGTTTGGTCTTGGCGCGAAAATAGCCAAAGAGCTATGCCCGCATGAATCTACGGGATTTTGGTATGAAAACCTGAAACGGAAGTGGGGGTGGAAATGACTAAGGCATGTTGGTCAGTGAGAGTGGCACGTTGGCCAGAGAAGTCAGACAGAGAGGGGGGTCTCAGAACGATGAAGGCGATGATAGGTCAGAGTCCAAACGTTGGCCAGTGAAGATAGACAGTTGACCTGAAGACGAGATGAGTCAGCATTTTTTATCGCCGTTTCCTTTCTTATGGTTTTATTTTCTCAAGTTCGTTTTTTGTTCTTCCTTTCCTTCCCCCTTCTGTTTTTCTTTGTTCCCTTTTAGGCGACTTGTAAATGCCCACTCGCTTGAGTGTAAGATTTTACAGTGGCAGTCCTCACTAGACGAATGGCCGCCCTCGTCGGTGGGTATTTCCACTCACACACACACACACATATTTATATGTGTGTGTGTGTGTGTGTGAGTGTGTTGGCTATTTCATATATATATATATATATATATATATAGTTTTTAAGATGGGAAATCTAAATAAAACGAACAAGACACTGCTGGAGAAGTAAGGACTAACTCATAAGCGACTTTCTCCTATGAATTCCTTCACATGGACGAGCAAGTGTTGGACGAACAGCCATAACTTATTTACAACAGCTCTGTACGGATACAGGATGTAGTCTAGAAGACCTGCCGGAAGCGATGGACGATAGGGACGAATAGCAAGAGAGAGAGAGAGAGAGAGAGAGAGAGAGACAGAGAGAGAGAGAGAGAGAGAGAGAGAGAGAAATCCGTGCTGGCGGCACGACATGATGATGATAATGATGTGTATATATACTATTTCATATGTTGTTTCATATATGGGTGTGCTTGCGTGTGTGTATTTGTATGTATATATGCAATTGCATACAACTGTTTATGTATATATATGTTATAACTCTGTTCTCACTCGGGTCATCGTGTTCATTTTCTGCGAGGGTATCCATTACATCACGAGCGTCTCCATATATATATTATATATGTGTGTATAGTAACCTGTCTAGATGAAAGAAAACTCTGAATTCAAACCTGTTAAACTCCGCAGACAGAGAAAAAAATTATTCATTTCAATTAATATTGTCATTTGGAGTATAATTAACCAGATTGATTTTTTTTTGTTCAATTAAAAAACAACCGAAATATATTGAATGAAATGTTTCCAATTAAAAAAATATATCAAAAACAAATTCGCATAAAAAGAAATTCATAATAAAAATAAAAGGCCAGACAGAAGTTTCCCGATATCACACACACACACACACACACACACAATAAACATTGAATTTTTAAAAATCTTTTATACGAGTAGTTGTGAGAACTCCTGTGGCGTAGTGCCTAACGTACTGGACTGCGACACCTAAGTAAGTGAGTTCAAATTTTAATCGAGTCATCACATTCACTTTTGAACTTGAGAAAGCGATGAGTTCTATTATGCCTTCAGCTATGTGTTAAATTGTACCACTACTGTTATTCTACAAGAGTGGCTTTGAGAGAACAAAAAAAAAAACCCTGTGGGGTTGATATGCCATTAAACAAATAAGCCAAACCTATTCGAGCTGTGATAAGGAAATGTATTGAGACTGAATCCTTCGATAAAAAAAGTTGAAATTAAAATTGAAATCAAGACGTCTGTTTAGCTAAACAAAGCGGATAAAGAAGTTATGTCTAGACTTCTGTCTAAAAGTCCAGATACCCTTTAGATGAGTCTGTGCCATTTCTCGAAACTTTTTTGTACAGTAGATTTGGATGAAACATCGGATTGTGCGACAACATCCACACTCACTAAACCGGGTTTCAAGCGACTTTTTCTTGTTTCCTAACAAAATTCATCTCACGGAGAGAATATTTAATGACATGGAGAATATTTAAAAAAAAAGGCAACAATCTTGCTTCAAACCATATAAGAAGAGGTGTTTTAAAGGCGCCTCGACTAATAGAAAACTCACTGGAATGAGTGTGCTGAGAACTAAGAAAAATTCATTGTTCATTTCTTTCTCAGTAAATACAGCTTCAGTCGGGATACATTTTAAAATACATCGTGTATTTTGAAGAAAATTAACATTGCTGGGGTTCTGTTCATAATTTGCCTTGACTACGTTCTCAGAACGTCGATAGGTCAAATAAAAGAAACTGGCTTTATGCTAAGAAAGGCAAGAAGCAGACGTTACACCGCTGAAACTATTACGGACGCTGACAATGTAGAGGATATAGCGCTTCTTGTAAATACACCTACCCAAGCCGATTTCCTGTTGCATAGTCTGGAGCAGGTTGTAGAAGGCATTAGACTCCACGTAGATGTAGACAAAACGGAGTAAATGTGTTTTAATCAAGAAAGAAACATCTCTACTCTAAAAGGTAGTTTTCTGAAATAAGTGGACAAGTTCACGTACCTTGGCAGCAGCGTCTCATCAACTGAAAATGACATCAGTATGCACCTAGCAAAGCCATGGACTGCTATCAATAGATTATTGACCATATAGAAGTCTGGTCTATCCCATAAATTAAGATGGATTTTTTTCCAAGCAGCGGCTGTGTCAATGCTACTGTATGGATGCACCATATGGACACTGATAAAACGTATCGAGAAAAAATAGACGGGAACTGCATAAGAATGCTACGTGTTATATTGAACAAATCTTGGAAGCAATGTCCCATGAAACAACAGTTGTACGGCCACCTACCTCCTATCTCTAAAACCATCCAAATAAGACGAACAAGACATGTGGGACACTACTGGAGAAGCAAAGATGAACTCATCAGGGACGTTCAACCATGGGCCCTTCGCATGGACGTGCCTGTGTTGGCCGACCAACAAGAATTTACCTCCAATAGCTCTGTATGGACACAGGATGCAGTCTGGAAGACCTGCCGGGAGCGATGGATGTTGGAACAAATGGCAAGAGAGAGTCAGGGAAATCTGTACTAGCAGTACAACATTATTATTAGCGTTTTTCACATCAGCATTAGCTGATGGTCTTTCATTGGAGTTTGAGTGACAGCAAGTCTCCTCAAGTCTCCAGGACTCTTTTCAGTATTCTGGCCGTTTTCAATAATACTATAGTTTGGATGGTCTCCACTCGTCCGCCAACTTCCAAGTCCTCCACTCCCTTTAGTAATCCTTTAGTTACTGTACCAAAAGCACCAATTACAATTGGTATAATTGTCACCTGCATGTTCCACAGTTTTTTCAATTCCCTAGCAAGGTCGAGGTACTTATCCTTCTTTTCACTTTCTTTCAATTTTATTCTGTGGTCAGCCGGGACAGCAAAGTCGACAATTTTGCAATTTCTCTTTTATTAGGTCTGGTCTTCTGGCCGATATTCGGTGATCCGTGTGTATTATTATTATAATTATTATCAAATAGGAATATTTTTATGATAGAGATTATGTGTCTGTCTGTAATCGGACGAAATCGGGATCATGAAGAGGAGAGGCTAGCTGCATGGGAAACTGCTGGTGTTCCAAAAAACCAATCTTAGACTAGAGCAGTGATTCAGGCGCTAATCCATGGGATGTCAAAAACCTAATATATGTCATAATATAAACTATTACGAAAATTAGGAAAAAGTATGGTATATGTTCCTAATGATCCATGGTTTCAGCCTCTTGAAAATATTACTTATCCCAATGTTTCTCAATCAGAATAAATCTGGGTATATTTTCATTTTAAACGAGCAGGCAGTTTCTTTCTTTCGTAATATTTTCTCATTTTCGTTATTTCTTTCTTTTGCCACTCCCTATTCGCACTATTTAGCTCTTTCACCGCCTCTAACTGTCACCATCTCTCTCTTTCGCAACCTCTCCCTTTCGCCACCCGTCTCTTTCAACATCTGTCTCTTTCGCCACCCATCTCTTTCGCTACTTTCATTTTCGCCACCTCTCCCTTTCGCTAACTTTCTCTTTCGCCACCTGTTTTTTTCGCCGCCTCTTTATTTCTCCACCTTTCTCTTTCGCCACACCCCATATTCGTCGTCTCTTTCTTTCATCACCTCTCTCTTTCGCCACCTCGCTCTTTCGCCGCACCCCACATTGGTCAACCTCTCTCATTCTCCACCTTGCCCTCTTGCCACACCCCACATTCATCACCTCTCTCTTTCGCCACCTCTCTCTTTCGCCACCTCGCATTCATCACCTCTCTCTTTCGCCACCTGGCTCTTTCGCCTCACCCCACATTCGCCACCTCTCTCTTTCGCCACCTCGCATTCATCACCTCTCTCTTTCGCCACCTCGCTCTTTCGCCTCACCCCACATTCATCACCTCTCTATTTCTCCACCTCTCTCTTTCACCACCTCGCTCTTTCGCTGCACCCCACATTCATCACCTCTCTCTTTCGCCACCTCTCTCTTTCGCCACCTCACATTCATCACCTCTCTCTTTCGCCACCTCTCTCTTTCGCCACCTCGCATTCATCACCTCTCTCTTTCGCCACCTGGCTCTTTCGCCTCACCCCACATTCATCACCTCTCTCTTTCGCCACCTCTCTCTTTCGCCACCTCGCATTCATCACCTCTCTCTTTCGTCAACTCGCTCTTTCGCCTCACCCCACATTCATCACCTCTCTCTTTTGCCACCTCTCTCTTTCGCCACCTCTCTCTTTCGCCACCTCTCTCTTTCGCCACCTCACATTCACCACCTTTCTCTTTTGCTACCTCGCTCTTTCGCTGCACCCCACATTCATCACCCCTCTTTTTCGCCACCTCGTTCATTCGCTTCACCCCACATTCATCACCTCTCTCTTTCGCCATCTCGCTCTTTCACCTCACCCCACATTCATCACCTCTCTTTTTGCCACCTCTCTCTTTCGCCACCTCTCTCTTTCGCCACCTCGCATTCATCACCTCTCTCTTTCGCCACCTCGCTCTTTCGCCTCACCCCACATTCATCACCTCTCTCTTTCGCCATCTCTCTCTTTCGCCACCTCGCATTCATCACCTCTCTCTTTCGCCACCTCGCTCTTTCGCCGCACCCCACATTCATCACCTCTCTCTTTCGCCATCTCGCGCTTTCGCCTCACCCCACATTCATCACCTCTCTCTTTCGCCACCTCGCTCTTTCGCCTCACCCCACATTCATCACCTCTCTCTTTCGCCACCTCGCTCTTTCGCCGCACCCTACATTTATCACCTCTCTCAACAATTTTGCCTTAGTAACATGGAATCAGCATCCTATGTAAAGAAAGTTGAAAGTTTCTATATTTTGTTGCGTTTAAGAGGATCGTTAACATAATATTTTCTTAGTCAAACGTGTAATGAAAAGTTTTATTCGAACGGCGTAAAAATATGAAATGATCTCTTGATAAGTATATAAACAATATCAGAAAGATGTGACGAAGAAGAGAGGTAAGCAGTGAAAGAGAGAAGACTTATACAATCGTTTAAAATAAAAATACACCTCTTTCATTGGTATTTCAGTTTAAAGAAAACATTACTTTTTCTTGTTTTAAGCGACTCACACTTTATAAACATGAGTGTAAGATGAGTTTGAAATATTTTGTTGTATTATAAGCGAATTAATACCGGGGTGCGAGTTAATAGAATTCAATCTATCTTCCAAAGAGCATGCAATTACATGGTACGCTTGAGCTAGTTCTCCATGACCGGCGTTGCAGAGGTCACGATATATATATATATATATATATATATATATATATATATATATATATATATATATATAATCGATTTATATATATATATATATATATATATATATATATATAATAGATTTTGTGATTCTGCCTCCGTTTCTCTTTTGGTGGCTGTGGTGTGAACACATAACGAGGAACCAAAGATCCAAGAAGAGACTGTTCCTCGAAAAATGAAGAAGCTACCCCGCGGCGTCGATTTCTTCATTTCTTCCGGCTTCCACGGTATCAGAGACAGAACGAAGTGAGGAAAAGCAACGAAATGTCAGATCACTAAACGTCTAGTTGTGTTTTGTGTGTTTTCCCTCCTCAGTCGACAAATACAGTCTTCGACACAGCAGTCACCGCTAGCCACATATATTCTATGGGGAAGGAGTTCTGTGTGTCTGCTTCATTAACTGAGGTGCCTCAGTCAATGAGGTACCTCGTCTTCATCATTGTCGACGACAGTGTTTTTTTGAAATGAACCCAGTCGATAGGCATGATTAGAAAAAAACTGACTATAATTCGTTGTGCGAACAGACAAAGAGACCAAGAGAAAACGAAGAGAAAATATCGATAAAATAATGACAAAATAACCAATTTTTGGTTGCCCAGTCGGCTGGGGTTGTATACACCGACTGTATCTCTGCAGAGGGCTAAGAGACTGTCCTGGATATGACACTAAACAATCTGATGGTGAGGTCCCAGTAATGCTTTTGGGAATCCGGAGTACTCCTTCATTACCATTGCTCGCAGGTCTAATCTGGCCCGGAGAGATAGAACTTAAGGTCCCATTTATGGGTTAAATAGAACTAAACTGTGTTGGTTGATGATTTTGACATCTAAACTGTGAACTTATGCTATACTGAATTGCTTGAAATAGAATTGTTTTTGATATTTAAACTGCGTACTTATGCTAAACCGAATTGTTTGAAATAGAACTGTTTTGACTTTAAGTGTGTGTAAACAAAACCTATAGATATACTAAACTGAATTGTTTGAATTAGAACTGTTAGACTGAACTGAATAACTTGAAGTAGAAATGTTTTTGATAATTAAACTGTGTACTTATGCTAAACTGAATTGTTTGAAATAGACAACTGTTTATTAGTATAAAAATGGATTTAACATTGAATAACCTACAAAGGTTTATATGCCATAAAACACAAAAAAACCAAACGAACAAACCAACTCTTGAGACGTAATGTTGTGATTAAGGTACACCAAGTGCCATTTGGAGATGGCTTCCTCATTGATGTTGTGTTTTGATAATCAATCAAAGGTCATTAATCGCAGTGAGGATAAAAAGAAAAATTTGATTTGACCAGCTTTTTTAAAACTGACATAGGTCGTATGATTTCAAATTATGTTCCCAAAGATCAATTGTCGATCTTTTTTCCGAAAATATCTTATACGACACACATACACACAAAAAAATTGCTACTTCTATTCGATATGAAAACTAGAATCGGAAAATCCCAACAAAACTAGGTGAATTTTAGTTTTAAATGTTCGTCAGTCCTTCTGCTTCCGTTACCTCTTTCTTTTACTACCCATTTTCGCCACCTATTTTTTTCGGCAACATTCAACAAATTATTTCAAAATGATAGTAACTAACTCCCTCTTTCACCAATTCTACTTTAACCACCTTTTAACCAAACTAGGTGCATTTTAATTCTGAGTAATGGTAGTCATTCCCCCCACTTTCGTAACCCCTTTCTTTCACCACTTTCTCCCTTACGCTCTCATTTCACGTCACCTTTTTCTTTCACCAACTCTCAACAAGTTTTAACTAATAGTTGCTACCTTTCTTTTTTGTCACCTTTTTCTTTCGCCAATTCTACTTTTGTTACCTTTTTTTTTAATAGCAGTCCTCTTGCTTTTGTCGCACCTCAATCTTTCACTACACCCCCTATATTTTGTCACTCCTTTATCGCCACCTTTCTCTTGTCACATATTTCTTGTTTTTGCTACTTCTCTTTCGCCATCTCGCAACAATACTAAGTACATTTTAATTTTAAACAATGGTAGCCAGTCGTCTGGCTTTTTGTCACTTTAATCTCTCTCTGCATCCCTATTTTTGTCACTCCTTACTGGCCACTTCTCTCTTTCCATACGGCACCTTCTTTCATCTGTTCTTTCTCTAATTCTGCTTTCGACATCTCTCTTTTTAGCCGAATCACACTTCCAACTCTCTTACGCCAATTAATGGTCGACTTTTGAGACGTAATCGGGCTCTGATAATCCCATAATAGACAAGTTGATGTTTTATATTTCATCATGTTTGGTATATTTCGATGTATTTAGAGTAGTGATTTAAAAGCAGCCTTAACAACGATGGTGGAATACATCAAAATTCCAAGCAAAACAATTACTTCTTCATTTTCTCGAGCTTTCACTGTCTCTTTCTTTCACCAATCCTGTTTTCGTCACTTTTCGATTTCGCCAATTCTGCTTTCGCTACTTCTCGCTTTCGCCACCTCTTATTGTTGCCACTTCTTGCTTTCGCCACCTCTCTCTTTCGCTTATTCTACTTTCGTTACCTCTCGCTTTCGCCACCTCACTCTTTCACCAATTCTGCTTTCGTTACTTCTCGCTTCTGCCAATTCTGTTCTCTCCACCCCTTTCTTTCGCCGCCCCTCACTTTCGTGCCTCTATCCTTCGCCCATCCTCACTTTCACTATATCTCTTTTCGTCAATTTTGATTTCGCCACTTATCATCAGGTTCCATCACGTGGGCAATTGAAAGGGTCTATATTTCATCATGTTTGGGATATTTCGTTGTATTTCACGTATGAAATTTGCAAGCAAAAAATTGTTACAGAATAGAAGGAAATAATTTCGTTTGAAATAATGTTCTTAGTGTTAAATAATAGACTGAACGATTCTTTTATTTGGCATCTAGAGTAGAATTCAAATAAACGTTTAACGGCTGGAAAGATATCGCGAGTCAAGTCAGTTTAATTGACTTTAAAGGGTTATTGGCTGCTATGGGAGGATTGTAAAGTCCGGTTACAAAAATACTAGAAGATAGAAGTTAGATTTCAACTTGAAATTTGTTTAGCCAGATCCGTTGTAAGTTCCAGATTCAATTACTATCAATGTCCCAAAGCTGATTCCCGGCTTTTCGTATGAGTCGGTTATGTCAATTGAGAAGATGTCTAAATAGATGTAGTTATGTGTGCACACAAGAAAAGAAGACTTTGTGTATGTTATTTATTCCAGCAAAGAGATTAGAGCGACCAGTGAAGAAGAATGGAACAGCGAGGCAAAGAGGAAAACAGAGCCAGGCCGAAGAAGAACAAGATGGCTGTACAGCATTAACTCTTTAGGTCTTGTCGTTAACAATGCCTCCTAAGTGATTCGAAAATGAAGCAGCTAAATTACCTTAGTTATGCCGTCACATTACCTCTCGACATGCACATGTTCAATCGAGTCGGTGTACCCTCTGTCTGACACAGGGAATGAATCCACAGCAAAAATACATAAATTGTCATGGGACAGCTCTGTCTGGGGTCGAGAATACAAAGATTGTATCATCTGTAAAAGAGTAAGCCTAACAAACAAAAAGAAGTGTTCGGAATATGACACCAGATCTGGGTATACTGCCAATACTCCCTGGAACACTCTGACTCAGAATGGTAGTAACTATTAGGTCAAATAGAGCTTATTAAAATTATTAGTGTTCGACAGGAATGCTTGAAACCATATTACATAGGTGTAGGGGAAGGCGCTAATCCATTCCCAGGATTGCCCCACTTTACCATTGATCCTCACCTTATAGTGATGTGCTTAGCAAGGCGGCATCAAGTGCCATTTTTTAAATCTTTGGTATGATTCGACCTGGGATTGAACCTCGGTCTCCCGGACCGTTGACGAATACTCTACTCATTAGGCCAAATTTTAACCGGCCCATTGGCCTAATTGGTAGAGTATTCGCCAATGGCCCGGGAGACCAAAGTTCAATCCCAGATCGAGTCATGCCAAAGACTCCAAAAATGGTACTTGATGCCTCCTTGCTTAACACTCAGCATTATAAGGTAAGGATCAAGAGTAAAGGGGAGCAATCCAGGAAAATGAGTAGCGCCCTTCCCTACACTTCAGTGTTGTAGCTATTAAAATGGAGCCTTTGGGTCGTCTTCGACTACGATCACCAACAATTTATTGTTTGCACACTGTTAAATGGTTTCAAGTATTGCTATCTAATACTAATTATTCAGTTTAATAATAATTTGTTTGTGCATTGATAAATGGTTTCAAGTCTAGTAAATGATTAAAGAGTTCTATTTGACCAAAAGATGCAACCCTAACAGGTCAGAGTGGATCTGAGTGTTGTCGCACTGAAGAAGCTCTCGATCAGGAGTCTCACCATCAGATGCAGTTTAGTGTCATATCAGGATAATCATTGGTGGTGGGTCTAATCCCCCTCCGCAGAGATGTAGTCGGAGTATTCTACAGCCCCAGCCGATTGAGTCAGCTGGGCTTTGAATACTCTAATTGTATTCTCTACAGAGAAATAAGACCCCCACCCGTAAAAAGAAAGAAATCTCCTGAGTATGACGATGTATCTGATGGTGAGACTCCAGTTTTAGTGATTTGAAGAATGTGGAGTACCCCTTTATTACCGTTACCCCCAAGTTCACTCTAACCAGGCGTGATAGTACTTGTTAGGATTATTATCTATGAGTCAAACAGGTCTATCTAAAAATTATTAGTGTTAGATGGGACCTAGTGAGAAAAAAAGAAAAGAAAAAACTTTTTAAGAAACAAATATACGAAAAATGTAAATATGAACGTACAATGAACGCGATCATCTGATTTGTGGACATAAAATAAACCTAGATAGGTTGATATGCAGTTAAAACCTATCACTCAATCATGTATACGAGTTGGTTGCTCTGTTATTTTCACGAAAACGACGTAATTGGTCGATTCACTGATTGATTTTAACAGTATGTCAACCATCTCGGGTTATTTTAGGTTAGAGATTATAATATTAAAAAAAGAAACCCAACCAAACCAGTTCTGGTCAATACGGTGTCGTTGTATCAGCTGTAATTTCCAATTCAGGTGTCGAACTATTAACCTTATCGTAATGTTTTGTTACCGCGCAGCTAACATGTGGGGAAGGCCCCAGTAGTGTTTACTGTTTGTTACCTTGTTTCGTTATCATAAATGATCAATGGATTAAAGAGCAGACCGGATAATCTACGTTTGCAAGAAGCCAGAAGTCTGGCCAAATGCCGCCGGGAACGGTGCTTATCAGAAACAGATTCTGGCTAGTCATTCTTCAGTAGATCAAGGCCTAGCAATCATTAAATTAAAATAACGTCGCTTCTGGGGCGATAGCGACCAGTCACGTGCAAAAAAGTGAACGAGGAAAAGACAGTAAAAAAAAAAAAAAAAGGCAGGAAAAAAGCCTGAACATCATACAAATGAATGTAGTCGTAATTTGCTAATTATTTTTAGTTAAAACAGTATACGCTGCACTGGGGTAAGACTCTCCACCCTCAAAAAAAGAGGTGCCATGATTATGAAACTAAAATAAGGGGGTCTTAATTATGAAACTGATTTGGTTCAAGAAGAATAGTAGTGGTACTATATAACCCATAGCTAGGAAGATAAGGAGGTTCACATATTTCCCAAGATTATTTGTCCGAGGGCGAACGTAACAGCCAGACTGGAGTTCGAACTCGCTTACTACAATTCCACAGTCTAGCATTTTAACCATTACGCCACGAGGACTCCTTACTTTGAAGCTAATTAATTATAAAACTAAAAAGGGGTGTCATGATTATAAAACTAAAAAGAGGTGTCATGGTTATGAAATTAAAAAAGGGGTGTTTTAATTATGAAACGAAAAAGTGGGTGTCAGGATTATGAAACTAAAAAAGGGGTGTCATGATTATAAAACTAAAAAAGGTTTTTTTTTAATTATGAAACTAAAAAAAGGGTGTCAGGATTATGAAACTACAAACAAAAAAGGTTGCTATAATTATGAAACAAAACTTCATCCATTCTCTATGGCTCAAAGCAGAATAATTTTCGTGATTAATGGTTTTCTAAAACTTGTTAAATTGTCTTTTGCCCTTTCCGTACTCTGGCAGCAGCAACATTATCAAGTTTGATTTGCCCATCTTATGCAAACAATCTATTTTAAGATTACTCAGGGTTCTCCTCAGAGAAGGGTAGAAAATACTTTAATATTTCAGTCCTTTCACTTGAAAGTTAAAAGCTGAAAAGTAGAAATATGTATCTAATTTTATTTTAATTTTTTTTTAAATTCTTGATTAGAACGTTAGTAAAATCTACACCAGCTTGTTTAAAACCTATTGTGATAGTGGGGTGACTGAGATTATAAAAACTCCAATAGAAATTCTTTTGTTTCATAACATAAGAAGGCGTAGATTTGTGAACTCATACTGGCATGGGGAAAGTGTACCTGAGATCACAGACAACACACACAAATAAAAGATAATAGGAAATGTTCAAAAGAGAATTGTTAAATAAACAGAAATCATATTTTCTATTTCTTCAAATGTGATAAAACTTAAAATTTTGCTTTTGTTTTCTCTTTTTTAACAATATTTATAGGGTGGGTTTATTTGTTTAATGGCATATCAACCTTCGTGAGTTATCTAATGCCAGAGCCATCGTTATTAAAAAAAACAATGGTGATGTTATTTAACCAATAGCTGTGGGGATTCATACCTTTCCCAAGGGTATTAGTCAGAAAGTGAATCTTAATACCGCTACTGGGATTTAAACTCGCTTATATCGAGGTCCAATGCTTTAACCATTATGCCACCTATATCTATTGTACATTATATGAGAATTTACTCAAGAAATACAATGAGATGGAAAAAATGAAACTAAGTAAAAATGGTAAAAAGGTAGGGGGAATTCCCCTAAAGTAAAAATGGAATTAAGAAAATTTGAGACGAAATGTACTAATTCATATATTCCATCTTACTTTGCCCAGTCGGCTGAGGCTGTAGAATACACTGACAGCACCTCTGCAGAGGGGTAAGCCCCCCCACCACCACCACCACCAATGAGTGTCCTGTTTATGACACTAAACAATCTGATGGTGAGGTTCCAATAATGCTGGGACTTTGGGGAGTGCCCCCCTTCATTGCCATTGCTCCCAGGTCCACTCTGGCCCGGCGTGGTAGCACCTGATAGGGCCCTATCTATGGATTAAATAGAACTCACGGCATATTTATGCTAAACTGAATTGTTTGACAAAAATGAATTGCTTGAAATAGAAATGTTTTTGACAATTAACCCGAACTTAACATTTAAACTCCGTGCTTATGCTAAACTGAAATAGAACTATTTACATAAAAATGGATTCGGCGTTAAATAACCTACAAAAGAAGATATACCATAAACTCAGCCAATCAACCATCTTACTATATATTCATATAGATAAAGAAAGGAGAAAAATCAGACAATCATCTGTATCACAGATTAGCATTACAAATAGTGGAAATCATGCCCATCCCCTACCTCACTTTTAGTCCGCTGTGCCTCTTCGCCAGGACGTGACAACCCTTATGAGTCCTTGAGTTCGAGCTCCCTGAATCCACAGCTTCTTTGATTGTCTCTTCATTTGCAGTTATACAATTTTCTTATATTGTTTCTTCAAAGAAAGATTTGGGAATTTTCTCCAATCTTTAGATTATAGTTAAAAATCAATTGTGACGATACAATTAAAATTCATTTAAATTTGGGTATTTTTTTAAAATAACTAGTAAAAGAAATTGTTTCGATAGATAACAGCTTGTAACACTGTAATTAAAACTAAGTAATTGATTTTAACGGCATGTCAATCCTTCCTGGATCATTTTATGCCTTGAAGTTAGGGAATCACCTTCACAGTACGTTCATATTTACAAATTTTGTATTGTTGTTTCTTAAGAGGTTTATTTTGGAATACGAATAATCTTTAAATTGATATACTTGACCTGTACACAGTTACCTGGGAGTAATGGCAATAAAGATCTCCAGAACAGGTGCCTCACCATCAGAGTTAACTTAGTGTTATACTAAGGACAATTGGTTGGTTTGGTTTCTTTGTTTAATGGCATATCAACCTTTGTCGGTCATTTAATGCCGAATCCATCCTTCTAGAAGAACAGTAGTGGTGCTATTAAACCCATTGCTGGGAGGATAAGAGGGTTCATACATTTCTCAGAGGTATTTGTTCGAAGGTGAACGTAAATACTAAGGACACCCCCTTTTTTTAGGTTTGTCTTACCCCTGTGCAGGAGATATAGTCAGCGTATTCTAAGCCCTATCGACAGGGTGGAATTAGCTTTGGTTTGATTTTTGTTTGGTTTTATGACATATCAACCATTATAGGTCATTTAATGCCAAATCCTCTTTATACATATATATTAAATATATGATTTCTAAACACATTTTGTAGATAACATTTTTAAACGAACCTAAGCTTATTTATTTTTTTAACAGAGTTAAATAGTTTCATTTATTTCTATCTAATACGAATAATTCTATCAACTATTAATCATTTGTTAGCACACAGTTAAATGTTTTCAAGTATTGATATGTATCACTAACAATTCAATTAAGCATCAATCATTTGTTTCGATACAGTTAAATAAGCCAACAGTTCTATTTCAAACAATTCATTTTATTATGTCAACAAAGTTAAATGGTTCCAAGTACTGCTATCTATCACTTACAATTCAATTAAACATCAGTTATTAGCTTAGACACAGTTAAATAATCCAACAGTTCTGTTTCAAACAATTCAATTTAGCGTAAGTATGCAGTTTAAATGACTATTTGACTCGTAGATAGTACTACCACTCCGAGTCAGAGTGGACCTGGGAGCGATAGCAATAAAGGGACACTCCGCATTCCCCAAAGCTCCAGCATTACTGAAAGCTCACCATCAGATTGGTTAGCGTCATATCCAGGCCACTTGTTAGGGGAGTCTTATTCCACTGCAGAGATGCAGTCGGTGTATTCTGTAGCCCAAGCTGACTGGATAACAGAGCAGAATTAAAATTGTATTGTAATCTCACTTCATTTTAAATATGTTAGTTTGGCGAATTAAGTGGGGATGCCCCTTGAAAGATTTTGTTAGAGGTAGTTGTTTTTTTGTGGGGGGTGTAACCTAGAACACACCAGAAGTCAGCCGCATATGTCTACAAAAATTGGTGAACATTGAGCTATTTTGCATTCATCAAGCATGCATGTAAAGACAGCTCATTTTTATAATAAAGATAAATTCTTTAAATTCGATATTGAGAAAGTCCGATTTGATTGTGTGGCTTACACTGTTTCGCTTGCCAAAACAACTTCCGTCCCACGCTATGCTTCTTGTTAAAAAAAAATTAGTCCGCTGCAAATTTTGGTCGAAATCGTATAAGCAACGGGTTAACTGCACAAAGAAAAAAAACCCCGAAATATGTGCAACAAGAGACAGACGAGCTCGTAGGGTCACAATTGGACCGCCGTTTTTTCTTTTCTTTTTTTTTTTTTTTTAAATGCGCCTGTTGTTTTTTGTTTTTTAAATACCGACGGTAAATTAAAATGCACTAAAATATGGAAGGATGCATTTGCCAAATTTTCTATGACTGCAAAATTATTTAATGTTTGAAACTTACATTTATGAGCGGGAGTCGTAACAGGAGGCCATCTAGGTGTTGTTGGCGTAGTGTAAGGGTTGGCTGGAGTTGTAACTGGCAGAATGGTTGGACGCTGAGTAGGTTGCCAAGCCCAGGGTTGAAGAATCTGATCAATTTTCGTAATAAGTGGGTATCTACCCTGACCACACTTATTGTTGAAATCGTCCATTTCAACTGACCAGACAAAGGCTCCTCCGAGGTTGTTCTGAACGATAAAATTCGCCTGGAAAAATGGGAAAGCATATAATAAAAATTTATTGCTAATTTGAAATTCAAAAACGCGATATACATTCGAGACCCTGGCAAGGGCCCAACGCCCTTTCTTAAGCCTCTGTCAATTCTTTCTAAATAAATACATTTTAAAAGTGCAACCAAAATACACAATGTATACAATGTCTGAAGTGTAGAGAGGCATAGCATTTTCTGACATTTTTCTTATCAAATTATGGGATCGTATTTTGAAAAAAAAAAAAAACTAGAAAAGATACCCCCTAACATCCACATACCATACCCAAACCAAAATTGATATTGTATTTATAATGAGCATTGTACCCATAAAATATGAGAGGGTTGTTTACGTATAGATTGGCATTTCTGCTTTGGATCAAAGTGTATTAAATGTTCCCGTGAAAATTTCGTGGTTATTTAAAAAAAATAAAAGATACGTTCAAGCCAAACAATGGCAAGGGTCTTGCGCCTCTTTTGCAAACCCTAGTTAACTCTAATTCTTTTTAACTAAATACATTTTAATCTGGCAATTAGGGAACGTTTAATATAAAAAGATGGAAGTTTTGTGGCAATACAGTGTCTCAGTTTGGCCAGTCTCGCCGGCTAAATGACTCAACCCTACGTCGTTTTGTTAATAAGTAAAAATCAATCGATCGCAGGTTTTGGTTGAAAACGTACCAGCTGCTAGTCAGTTACACAACGGAAAGAAAAAGAAGCAAAAAAAAAAAAAAAAATTCGAGAATACACTTCCAATTTCATTATTTACTATTTGAATTTACCCTGGGAGGGAGGAGGGTGTGTGGCACATCCCAATTTGAAATTTGGCGCTGATCTCTTATTATTACTATATGGACGACAGATGAAGACTTGATCAATTTTTAATCCTGTTCTGTTTAACGGTCACCTCCGAAATTTGATATCTATGTTCTTTTCGTAACTAATCACAGAGGACGGTGGAGGTCTCAACTATTAATGCCCCGTGCCAACATTAATCTGTCTATTACCTGATTGCTTTCTTGAATGTATGGGGCCTTGATTTCCGGGAAAAACACTCAAATCTTTCGCGTTGACCTCCTAGAAGTAAAGTAGTTTCGAAAATGATACCCTTGTCGACTGATTTCTGACCCTACTAGCTCCGAATACTTCTGTTTTTGACGAACATTTTAAAAAGAAAAAAGAAAAAACCTAACCGTTTTCATTCTCATTGAGAAATCATCTTTCTATCTTATCGTCGGTTAAAATCTGCCCACCGCCCTAACTTTTTAGCTATCCTTTTGATACATACATACATACATACATACATATGCGCTATTTACGTTCATACACCCGTACAGATACGCTTACAATCACACGCATATAAATACGTATCTGTTACGCCAATACACATACGTACTATAATAGACATTAAAGCAACTACATACATACGCACTTCACTATATACAAAAGAACTCGCAGTGTATTACCTGACTTTTTAAAAATCAATTTTCACCAAGTTCTCAAAGGGGGGACGTATTAAAAACATCTAAAAATACAGCCTTTTGCGACCACATGTCTTCTAGATAATCGATGAAATTGTGGCATAGGCTGTACGAAAAGATTTTTCGACCTCATTAAGACGTCATGCTGACGTCATTAATCATGGGAAAATTTTACGCTATTTTTACAAATGTGACACATTTTAAAACCAATTCTACCGGCAAAACTCAGACTTTCAGTGGAGAAATTTTCATTAGTTGAAAGAGAGAATTCTTTGAATTTTCCAAAAAACATCTGAAATTTGTTTTTTATCGTTTTCCTTTCCTAATAAAATCGCAGTTGAATTCAGAAATTTTTTCAAAAGTACAATTTAAAAGGATGAAAACCGGAAATCTTAATTTAAAGCCATCGTGCCATCCCGGGCATGTAAAATCTAATTATCATTGCTCAGGAATGGAATTATGTTATAGGCTAAAAGTTTCACATTGGGGAACACACCCAAAATGGCCAAAAATCAAAAGTATCGCAAAAAATGGGACAAAAAAAATCTAGATTTTCGGCTGACTCAAATCAAAAAGCAGCCGGCCAAATGACTTGCCTTTTCTCATGAAAGTTTAAATGTTATAAAAAATGTGGGTATCAAAGATTAAGTTGTTAGGTTGTACTATTTGGCTGTTATAGGGGTCTAATTTTGGTGATATATATTGATGAAGATTATTTAAGTTACAGATTATTTGTATTTTGAAATGTAACACTTGTCTCTGCAATTTGAATGAAATATAAGCTCTGTAAAATTCTTAGAAATTCTAAATATTAAAAAATATGAATACTTAGCATTTCGTGTTTTAGTGTGGGTTTCAATTTGTTTGTTTTTTAAAGATATTTTGACAGAAAATCTTGTGATGCTTTTAACAAATTTAATGACACACACACACACACACACACACACACACACACACACACACACACACACACACACACATATATATATATACATATATATATGGAGAGAGAGAGAGAGAGAGAGAGAGAGAGAGGGATGAGTAAAAGAACGAAATGAAGAACGCTTATTTTGAAAAAATTATTTTGTTAGCTTATTTTAAACAAAAATGTTTGGTTTGGTTTGGTTTATTTGATTAGTGGTATATCAGCCTTCGTAGGCTATTAAATTCCAAGGCCATCCTCGTAAAAAAATATTAGAACTATTCAACTCATAGCTGGAGGGATAAGGGGCGGAGCTCATGTTTTTCTCATGAGTATTAGTTTGAAAGTGAACGCAATAACGCTACAGGAGTTCGAACTCGTTTTACTACGATAACGCAGTCTAGTACATTTGCCATTACGCAGTCTCCCTCATCTTATGAAAAATGTATTATTTCATCAATCATAATAAAATCTTTTGAAAATAAATTTCCCATACTTGTTTTTATTAACTGAGGAAAATAAATTGAACCTCAGCTAAACAATAAATTCAAACTGATATAATTACACTTACTTATTTGACCTCTTTATTATTTGACCTCTTTAATGTTTGATCTCTTTATTTTTTGATCTCTTTATTGTTCGATCTTTTAATCATTTCATCTCTTTATTATTTCATCTCTTTAAAGTTTGATCTTTTTATTGTCTGATCTCTTTATTGTTTGATATTTTTATTATTTGATCTCTGTAATGTTTGATCTTGTTATTATTTGATCTCTTTAATGTTCGATCTTTTTATTATTTGATCTCTTTATTGTTTGATCTCTTTATTATTTGATCTCTTTAATGTTTGATCTTTTTATTATTTGATCTCTTTATTGTTTGATTTCTTTATTATTTGATCTCTCTATTGTTTAATCTCTTTATCATTTGATCTCTTTATTGTTTGATCTCTTTATTATTTGATCTCTTTATTATTTGATCTCTTTATTATTTGATCTCTTTATTGTTTGTTCTGTTTATTATTTGATTTCTTTATTGTTTGATCTCTTTATTATTTGATCTCTTTATTTGCAAAGGTGTTAGAAATGAGTAATAATAAAGAAATAATGATAATCTATAAAAGATAGTTTGCACAAAAATTATAATACATTAAAAAATTAAAAAAATATTTTATAAACTTTACTTTTTGTTTTTCACGATCACAAAAAATCGACAAAAAATGAAATAAAACAGCTTAGAAATATTCTTAAAATTTAATTTTTTACATAGAACAACGCATTTTCTTTAGTTCACAATCAAATCAAATTGGGATAAGATATATAAAAAAGAAATATCTACGTATCAAAATAAAAAGAAAATAAACCTTGGAATTTCCAGACTAGTACTACAACTACTACTACTACTACTACAACTACTACTACTACTAATAATAATAATAATAATAACAACAACAACAACAACAACAACAAAGACTGGGTAGAAAACGTGATCTTCTGGGAATTATACAAGAGATTAAAATTTGACCATTCTGACAAATCACAAATTGCCCAAGTAAATGAAACCTCTAAAATTCTTAAGAGCTTTAAGATACAAACGTATCAGCCAGAAGACCAGACCAAATGTTAATTAGCAAGAGGAAAATAACATATCAACTTATGGATTTTGTCGTTCTAGAGGACCACAGAGAGAAAAGGAAAGAGAAGAGATAGGCAAATACTTGAATTCTACCCGAGAGCTGAAGAAAAAAAAAAAGCTGAGAAACATGAGGGAGACGGTGACACCACTTATATTTGGCGCCCTTGGAACTGTCATCAAAGGTTTAGAAAAGAGACTGAGAGAACTGGAGATCAGAGGAGAATCGAGACCATCCAGACAACAACATTTTTAAGATCGGTTAGAATATTTAGAAGATTCCTGGAGACCTGAGAAGACTTGCAGTCAGTCAGACTCCTGGGAAAAAACACAAACTAATGCTAGTGTGAAAAACTCAGAATGCTTTTTAAATGTTGAATGTAAATTTTGTATGTTATTGGGGGGAGGGGAAGAAAGGGAAGGAAGGAAGAGAAAAAAATGCTGGTAAAATGAAGAAAGAAGTGGTAGTCATAGAAGAGTCCTTTCCCTTTTCCCAAGTCACGTGACTATAACTCTTTCGGCAAAAACATTTTAAAAATTCATTCACTCAGTAGGCGAGAGAAAAAAAGAAAAGAAAAGAAAAATACCGCAAAAGTAAAGCGGTATTTAGACTTTAACTTAGTTGAAATACTGAAATGGTTGCCGATCAGCAAATATTTTGAATTTTTCGACAGTACTATCGAAGTAAGATTTTATTTGCAGTAGTGTTTCGGCTTGGTCGGGTGTATTTGCCAGTATCGCTACGTCATCGGCGTAGTCGGCGTCGGTAATTGTTTTTGCGGGGTACCTTCTCCTTCTTTTCTTTGTCAGCTCGAAGCCGTTCTCTCTGATTTTGTCAATCGGTGTTCTAAGTACGTAGTCTAGACAAATGATAAAGAGGTATTTGGAACGAGCAGCCACAGACATAGGCCTCTATGTCAATGCACACAAAACGGAATATATGTGCTATAATCAAACGGGGGACATCTCCACTCTAGACGGAACCCCTCTTAAACTAGTAGACAAATTTACTTACCTAGGAAGCAGCGTCGCATCAACCGAAAAGGACATCGACACGAGGTTAACGAAAGCATGGACAGCTATCAATAGGCTATCGATTATATGGAAATAAGACCTAACCGATAAAATGAAACGCAGTTTCTTCCAGGCAGCGGTCACATCGATACTGCTATATGGATGCACTACATGGACTCTAACAAAACGGCTGGAGAAGAAGCTGGACGGCAATTACACAAGAATGCTGCGAGCAATCTTGAACAAGTCCTGGCGACAACACACCACAAGACACCAACTGTACGGCCACCTGCCTCCTATCACGAAAACTATTCAAGTTAGACGAACCAGACATGCAGGACACTGCTGGAGAAGCAGGGACGAACTCATAAGTGATGTACTCTTATGGACCCCCACACATGGCCGTGCAAAAGCAGGACGACCAGGACGAACATACATTCAGCAACTATGTGAGGATACAGGATGTTGTCTTGAAGACCTGCCTGGGGCGATGAACAATAGGGAAAAGTGGCGAGAGAGGGTCAGGGATATCCGTGCTACCAGCACGACATGATGATGATGATGATGAAGATTTTATGCTTTGCGTTTTAAATGTTAAATGTAAGTTTTGTAAATGTTATTGGGAGAAGGAGGGATGAAATGCTGCGCAAAAATGAAAATAATGGAAGCCAAAGAAGAGTTATTTCCCCTTTACGAAGTCACATAACAAGACTTTTTTGAAAAATCCCGAAAATCAGTCAAAGATAGGAATGATATAAATGATATAGCATATTTGATATGCTGAACGAAGATCATAATAAACGAACGATACAAAATTGCTCGGGGTTTAAACAACTAAAGAATATCAGTTATAAGTCAATGTAAAAAGATGAAGATATAAAAAGAATAGTTTTTTCAAAGTTGTCTGTTGAACTTTTTCAAAATTAAGACTTAGCAAATTCCAGACGATTTAAAAATTTTTTGTGACCCACTTAAGTGACCTCTTGTTTTTTTTTAAGAGTACCTAGTCATATCTTTGATAAGAGTGCAGAAAATAAACAAATACAAAACCTGGATGGGAAATTGCTACAACAAGCAAAAATGCTAAGAAAGGAAAAACACATGAGGATTTGTTGGGACGAAAAGGCCAAAATAAAAAAGAGAAACCTTAAGAGAGAAACTGAATCTCTTCTAATAGCAAGACAAAACAAAGACATAAAAACGAATTATGCTAAAACGAAAATGGATAAGAGGCAACAAAATAGCAAGTTTTGATGGCCTGATAAGGGGGATAGAAGAGTTGCAAATCGGAGGTCGAGCCGAGACCATCCAAATTGCAGTATTATTGAGATTGACCAGAATGCTGAGAAGAGTCCTGGAGACCTGTAGAAATAGAAAAGATTTAGCACCCCAAAACTACCACCATGCCAGTAATAATGAGAGTCCAGAGGATGATCAAGAAGAGGACTGATAAACATATAGACCAGACACCTGGCAGTAACAGCTTAAGTCAAAAAAATAAAAAAAATGCACTTTGTGGAACTGCTCATTTTCTGAGAAGAGTACAACCAATGCGAGATGAAAAGTAACACCCAGAAGAGACAGCAAAAAAAAAAAAAAAAAAAAAAAGAAAAAAACAAACAAAGTGAAACAAAATAAAACAAAACAAAAAACCCAAACAATAGAATACATATAATCACTACCTTATCTTACAAAAGGTCTTGGATAAAGACTCAGTGAAGGAGTGTAAGAAACCGAAAGTAAAGCTTAGAAATAAATGACAACAATAATAATAATAATAATAATACTTTACTATCTTTAGCGCCAACTGCTTACCTTGTATGAAATGCTGGTGACGTCATCATAGCCTACCCATTGGTCACCTCCATGAGCGTATGGTACTTTCATGTCATTCAACCATACTTTTTGCCAAGGGTTAGCTCCCCTTAGGAAAGTGCAAACCTTGAAAAAAAAAAAAAAAAAAAAAAAAAGAGCAAAGAAAATACAAGAGAGATATGCAAAAGATTATTTATTTATCAATTCATTTGATTTCCTAGATTTTTTGACCAATCAATTCAACGACCTTCCTCGAGTGAATAATTTTTATGAGAAGATTATTCTGGAACGTGCTTTTATATTTGAAACTTTTTACCTGAACAATCATTTTATGTCTATAAACAGGTGTTATGTCTTAGTACAATAATTAACAAGTTAGTTTCACCGATCACCACTAGTGAACTTAATCCTTACGGTGTATCTAAATACTGTGAATAACTATTAGTGAGATCCACTATATCATTGTAGTCTTTACTTACAAACACAATCCATGCACAGGAAAAAGTACTTATTTTCCTTTGGTCAAAGACTAAAAAAATGGTACCTTGTTTAACACTCAGCATTATAAGGTACGGATCGAGGGTAAAGTGGAACAATCCAGGGAATGGAGTAGCGCCCTCCCCTACACCTCGGTGTAGTAGCTATTGAAAAGGGAGCCTTCGGATCACCCTCGACTAAGGTCGCCAACTTTACTAACTTTTTACTTTTATATTTACCAATCAGCGTACCCACTTTAAATATCTAAATGTTTTAACAAACATCTGAGGTAAACTGTGAAATTTGAATGACATTTTTTATCATAGTTTTCGAAAAAATGCCTCCTGGTTGAATAACAGACACAAGGGAATGCTTTGATTTTCTCTTTACTATGATAGTGATGTCTGAACGAGAGCTTCTGAGTTGCCGGATAAAGTAAGTATATTGGCATCGACACAATTCTGAACTATACGGACAAAAAAAAATTCTTAAAACGAGGCTACAAGTAGAACTTACGTACCTCATAGAAAGAAAGTATCCCTGCTTCGTTGGTCTGAGGTCCTGGGCGGCCACCACGATCTACTGACTGATTTGACTGCACAGTTGGAGCTCTTAGTCCGTTTATGGAAGGATTAGCCAATGTGAAGCTCATGCCATAAGTTGCAATTCCAACAATTAGTCGATCACGAGGCATTCCTTGGTTCAGCCAGAAGTTAATTGACCAAACCTGAAATCAAATATAATATCAGTCGTTGATTCTGAATATATATATATATATATATATATATATATATATATATATATATATATATATATAATAACAATACAGACATTTTGTGTACACATTTTTGTATATATCCTTTTAAGTCATCGCACTGATTTTATGGTATCTGGCGGGAATTGGTTAATGAAAATCCGATAATTAACTGGTTCCCTCGTACTTTCTGCCCGATCTTGGGCCATCATCAGGAGTGTGTATATAGCAAAAGCGATGTGACTTTTCCAAGTACATTACTAGTTTGTATGAGTTAAACATTTATTATTTATATTGGTGTGTTGTAGCGTTTATTTTGAAATTTGGTTCTATGGATAGCAACAATAGTTATAGAGATTTCCGTTCTGGATTCGAAATTGATTCTTTTGAGTTTGGGTTGTTTCTTTCTGACTTTGTTATTTCATTGTATATATATATATATATAAACACACTTTCATCGAATGCAGACCGATAATTAAAATCCTTTTGAAAACTTCGAAAACGTTTAAAATCAAACGTTTGTCTCAAGCCCTTTAGCGTAACTGTCGGTTTCACAATGTGACAAGTTGTTTTTCGGTAAGCATGAATACTACGGCTACGGCTAGTTATACATACATACATACATACATACATACACACACACACACACATATATATATATATATATATATATATATATATATATATATATATATATATATATATATAAAGATGTAGTGCGTGTATATCTGTGCGTGTGGAACATCACTATTGTTTTTTAAAAAGATTTTTTTTAAATACACTGAAAATAATATAGAAAATAACATAGAAAATAAAATTACCTGGTTTAATTGTGCTTGCTCTCCTGGGGGATCAGATGCAGATCCATACAGGGGGCTATGGTGACCAGTCTGATACTCCCACAGGCCATGATAATTGTAGGTCATTAGTAACATGTAATCTATGTACCTGGAAATACATTTAAAATCAAAACGAATATATATATATATATATATATATATATATATATATATATATATATATATATATATATATATATATATATATATAAAGACACGTTTGGTTAAAGAACACGGAAATTCTCAAGCTTTCTTGCTAGTTTTTTTGTATTTCATAGCGAAATTGCCCTAGGTTATGATCTTAGGGCTTTCGATCATATCAAATAATTTTCTCGTGGGGGGGGTATTATTTTTTTCAGTATTCTTTTCGTTAGTTTGGGTGCGGAATTTATTTTGTTAGAAGGGTTTATTATTAGTGAGGGCGCTTTGGTCAGTGTATAAGTTGTTTAAGATGTTTACAATGGTAGTGCCAGTGTTGAATGCTATTTCATTCATCGAGCAACTTTTATATAAACTAGATCCTGATAGAAAGAAATAAGCAAGAAAGAGAAAAAACACACGATCATAAAAAACGAAATTTCCGTAGTCTTTAACTAAACTTGTCTACGCAATAACTTGCTTCCAAATTACACACACACACACACACACACACACACACACACATATATATATATATATATATACGAGGGTTGTTCAAAAAGCTTCCGGACTTTTTTGTACAGACATTTAAAATTGTTGTAGACTCTTGAAAATTCACTATGTTATTGCTATACATCTTATGAGATGACTGACCAATTTTTATGATTTCAGGTTCAAATGAACAGCCACAGCAGGAATTGGAATACACCCTACTAAAGCCTGATTGTCACAGCTGGTGAATTTCAAAAATGCAATCTGGACGTAAGGACACTTTAGAAGAACGATATGCAATAAAATTCTGTTTTAAATTTGGAAAAAATGCCACAGAAACGTATGGAATGCTTCAGACTGCTTTTCGACCATATTGCATGAATTGAGCATCAGTGTTTGAGTGGCATAAGAAATTCAAGGAAGGCAGGGAGTCTGAGAGGGATGATGAAAGGTGTGAGAGGTGTAAGGAAGTCAGAACACCAGAGTTGATTGGCCAAATAAAGAATTTCATGGATAAAGACCGTTGTGTGTCTATAGAGACAATAAGTGCACAGTTTGATGTCAGTGTAGGAACTGTACACACAATTGTTCGCGAGGAACTAAAGATGCAGAAGATTTGCGCGAAGTTTGTCCCAAGGGTGCTCAGAGAAGATTAGAAAGAAAGAAGTTGTCATGATAGCAGGGACATGGTCGAGCTGATCAATTCAGATCCTGCAGTTCTTGATGCTCTGGTGACCTGCGATGAAAACTGGATCTACTGCTATGTCCCAGAGACCAAGAGACAGAGTTCCCAGTGGAAGCATGCTGGCTCTCCCAGACTCAAGGAGGCCAGACAGAGCAAATCCACCCACAAACTTTTGATGATCGCTTTTTTGACAGCACTGGCATGATCTACATGCACTGGGTTCCCACAGGACAGACAGTCAACAAGGAATACTATGTTGAGGTTTTAAGGGAGTTCAGGAAGAGTTTCCGTGGGAAGAGGCCAGCACTCTTGAAATCAGGTCAGTGGCATTTTCACCAGGACAATGCACCAGTTCACAACTCTATCCTTGTCACAGACTATTTGACCAAGATGGGCATCAAGACAGTTTATCAGCCTCCCTAAAGTCCAGACCTTGCTCCCTGTGACTTTTGGTTATTCCCTAAGCTCAAGGAAAAACTTAGAGGCTGTCGTTATGAGACAATTGAGGAGATGAAAGAGGCTGTGACGAAGGTCATTGACTTCCATGGGGCCTTCCGGAAGTTGTTGGAACGGTACAACAAGTGCTTTGCAGCCGGAGGAGATTACTTCGAAGGGGACTAGAGTTTCATGTATGTACTATCAATAAAAGTGCCCATACGAAAAAAAGTCAGGAAACTTATAGAATGCACCATGTCTCAATATATATATATGAGACCCATGTGACTTCTAATAATTCTACTAATAATAATGTTGTGTTCTTTTTAGTTTCAAATTTGAAAACAGTATACAATAAAAACTTTTAATCCTCGATCACAATGCCTTGTACAAGAGTGGAAAAATATTTTGCGTCACTACTTATTTGGAGACAAAAATCCTTCAAAATCCTCTGAAAACAGATGCAACTCATTAATATGATTAGGATTTATTATTGTGACAAGAAACTCTATTGGGCGAGTCCTCGTGGTGTAATGGTTAAAGCGAAGGACTGCGGAATCGTAGTACGCGAGTTCGTATTCCAGTCGCGCTATTGCGTTCACTTTAGCGGCAAATACCCTTGGGAAAAGTATGAACCCCCGTATCCTCCCAATTATGAGTTAAATAGTTCCACTACTGTTCTTCTACAAGGATGGCTTTGGCATTAAATAACTTACAAAAGTTGATATGCCATTAAAATAAAGAAACCGAAACCAAACCGAAAAAGAATGTATGTCCTGGAAGATTAAAAAATAATTAAAAAAAACATTGATTTGATGTCTCTAGCCCAAAGGATGCATTTTTAACAGGACGTGTTCCAAATGTCTCAGCAATAAATCATTATCATATAAATGGGTTGCATCTATTTTGAGATACCTTATAAATATAGATATATATAAAAGATAATTTGTAAACAAGAAGTTTGTTGATAATTTTTTTAAACAGGCCAGAGCTCATTCCTTTGAACTCAGATAAATAGTTTCAAGTATTCCTATTCAACATGAATAATTTCATAATCATTATCATTATTAATGGGTTGCATCTGTTTTGAGACACCCTGTATATGGAGAGAGAGACAGAAAGACAGAGACAGAGAAATAGAGACATAAACAAAAGCGCTAAAATAAATAAAATTTCTTTGTAGTTATTATCATTATTATTATTATTTGTACGCAAGTAATTTGACCTTAAGTTATTGTCTTAAAGTGTCTTAAATAGTTAATATGCCTCAAAAGAAGAAATGTGGGAAAATGAATTGGTAACGTAACATATCCATTCATTGAATCAAAAATATTTTTGCTACCCAAGTATTTTGAATTACCGTTTTATAATCTTTGTCATCGTGAACACCAGACAGTCACAATTTGTTAAACATGGGTAGAGTGTGTTTCAAATTATCAGTTGCTGTTTTAGTCATATACAGTGGAACCTCGACTTGCGAAAACCCCATTAAACGATAAATTCAGAATATGAAACGGGTTTTGAAGAAATTTCCGTCCCATTTAACGAAAGAATGTTCAAGATAAGAAAACGAAACTCGAAAGTGCCGCCCGACAGCAATCTTCCCAGAATTCATTTCGTAGCATCACGTGAACGCTTTGTTGTGCGCTTATCTTTTTAACATTTATATAAATGAGTATGTTGTCATTAACGAACCTATTCCTTCGGATGGGTATAATATTTACACTCTATACGTCTGCTTTTGAGGGGCTGGAGCGAATGACACCATTTATAGGGTAAATCTTGTCCCGAGATACGAAATCTCCCCCTGAAAGAATTAATTTCGTATCTCGAGGTATCACTATGTTTAACTCAGGGACTTGTTTATTCAGGTCTTTATGTGCCTGTCTATATCTGTCTATTCTATTTCAAAGAAGGATGGTTCCGTTTGATGTTAAATCCATGTGGAGTCAGTATTTGGAACGTTTCATCGATTTGACACCGTATATATATATATGTGTGTGTGTGTGTGTGTGTGTGTGTGTGTGTGTGAAAGATTTTTTTCGTTGTTGGTCCAAAGAGAGAAAACAGTAAATATTTCAAATTGAGAGGTCCACTAAGAGATTTGTATTTTTTTAAAGAATTATCTATTTTGTTCTTACATACATAGGGCAACCTACAGGAATGAGTTCAAGTCTCATCGGGTGCCAAATTGACATGGCTTTGTGCCACATATGTTCTTTGACGAAAGTAACTAACTGGAAACATACACTTATGTAAGAACAAAATAGTTCTTAAAAAGAAATACAAATTTTTTAGCGGACCTATTCATTTTGATATATATATATATATATATATATATATATATATATATATGCGTGTGTGTGTGTGTGTGTGTGTCTGTGTGTGTCTTAATTTTTAGATGTGTACAGTGTATATAACTGTTTTATTATTCTTAATTGTATGTCAGTCTTGAAATTCCTTAAAGGATAAAACTTATTCACTGACGTGAAATTCTACGGCTGATACTTTTGGTCCGTCTTCTGACACTACTGCTGGTGATTTTTGTTGATTTATACTCACTGGTTTTTAGCAGCAAAACAGGGCGAAGTTCTTTCTGGAAACCATGACATACGTGGTTCTTTTCCAATTTTTAGATTTGATGACACACGTGGGTTTGGGACTGTTACTCGGACGGTCCGAGTTTTAGCCGTGGGATAATTACTTCTACATCGCCACTGCCCACAAAATGTCGTAATTTTGTATCTTACATATAATTTTATCATTTTTTAAAAGTATTTTCAATTTTTTTTATAGAATGCTGTGACTTGTTATTTGAAAGCCTATAAAGTGGTAAGATAATCGATAACATTTTACATTTTCAACTATTTTTCCAGCCAGGAGCCGAGGGTGCAGAGGCGTACAGTCATGTGGAGGAGAGGGCTCAGGGTATTTTGGTGAATTCTTTTAAAAGTTTTTACAGGTTACAGATCTTTTGTCTAAAGGTATATCAACGTTCGTCGGTTATTTAATGCTAATGCCATTCCTATAAAAAAACAATAAAACCTATAAAAAATTAAATATATTCCTATAAAAAAACAAACTATTTAACCTATAATTGAGAGATAAAGAGGGTCATACTTTTCCCAAGAGTATTAGTCCGAAAGTGAACGTAATGGGGCTTCTGGAATTCAAACTCGCTTACTACAATGTCACAGTTCCGCACGTTAGCCTCTAGACCACAGTGATTCCCTATATATATATATATATATATATATATATGACTGATCCATCCAAATGTATAGGATGCGACATAAAGTCAATTTTTACACGGAGTTTAACAGGTTAGAACAAAGAAATGACACAGAGTTATTATTCACTCATTCAATTATTTCAAAATAAGAAAGGCCTAATTCGGGCTGAAAGAATAAAAGAAATGATCAAGAATGATAAAAATCTCAGATGCTGTTAGCATAAGTTTCGGTTTTTCCGTTTAATGGTATGTAAACATTCATGGGTTATTTAATGCCAAAGACCTACGTGCGTCAGTACTGTTTGTTTGTTTGGTTGGTTGGTTTTTATGGCTTATTGACTTCTGTTGGTGTTTTAATGCCAAATCCATTTTTATACAAATAAACAGTTCTATTTCAAACAATTCAGTTTAGCATAAGTATAGTTTTTGTTTACACACAGTAAAATGTCAAAAACAGTTCTATTTCAACCAACTCAGTTTAGAGTAAGTACGCAATTTACATGTCAAAACAGTTTTATTTTAAGCTTCAGTTTAGCATAAGTACGCAGTTTAAATATCGAAAGAGTTCTATTTCAAGTAATTCAGTTTAGCATAAGTACATAGATTGGTTCTATTTGACCATTTAGGGGCTACCACACCGAGTCAGAGTGGACCTGGGAGCGATGGCAATAAAGAGGTGCTCTGCATTCCCCAAAGCTTCAGCATTAGAGAAACCTCACCATCAGATTGTTTAGTTTCGTATCCATGACACTCGGGAGGGGGGCGTCTTTCTTCTCCGCAGAGAAGCAGTCGGTGTTTTCTACAGCCCCACAGCCGACTGGGCAAGTGTCAGTAGTGGTACTATTGCATATGTATATATGTGTGTATATATATATATATATATGAGTATACTTTTATGTATATACGTGCATATGTATGTGCAAGTATATCGGTTTCTTTGTTTAATGGCACATGAACCTTTGTGGGTTATTTAATTCCAAAGCCATCTTTATAGAAGGAGAGTAGTGGTAGTATTTAAAACCTTGCTTGGATGAATAAGGAGGTTCATAACTTTCCGAAAGGGTATTAATCCGTAAATGGTAATGTGACGCAAGGACAATTGTAAAAAATGAACTTAATAACGTGACTTGTGTTCGAACTCGCTCACTTCGGTGTCATACCCCAACACGTTAGCCATTACGCCACGGGTTATCTCCCGTTTTAAAAGTTTGGTTTCTTTTAAGACATGACTCATGTTAGTGGGCATTTGTGTGTACGTGTGTGTGTGTGTGTGAGAGAGAGAGAGAGAGAGAGGGAGAATGATATCTTACTTGACAATCTCGGTGGTTTCGTATGCACGGCTAATGTAATACGAACCGGAAGCCGTTGCCAGAGTCAGGATTAATTTCTCTCTTCCAGTTTGTTGAGATTCAAGTTTAAAGATATTCTGCAATGTCTGAAAGAGAAAGAAAGAAAGAATGTATATATACATATATATATATATATGTATGATTCAATTTAACCCATAGCAAAAGAGATAAAGGGTTCATACCTTTCTCGAGAGTAGTGAACGTAATACTGCAACTGAATTTTGAACTCGCTTACTTCAAGGCCACAGTCAAGTACTTTACGTCACAGGAGCCCTTTCTCTCATATCTTGCTCCAGAAATGTTTTCTTTCCTTTGTACCCAGTTTTCCATTTATCTTCAAGCGTTCTTCAAATTGATGGTAGAATTCTCTTTCGTTATTTTGGAAGTTTCTGTTTTGTTTGTATTGCTTGGTTCAGTCCTGGAATCTTTTAAGTCTCCCTTCTTTTGCCAATGTTTTTATTTGTTCATTTATTTCAGTTGTATTGACAGTCTAGTCTGCTATTGTCTTTTTAGGTTTTTTCATTCGATTGTTTTCTTTGCGCATTTTCCCTTCCTTAGTGATTTCGCCAGTCGCAGTTACTTTATTTGTCAATCTAGTCTCGTTTCCAATCCAGCGTTTGTATTTCTGTTTGGGTTCCTTTGGGGAGGTTTAGGTTTGGTATTCCGTTTCTTTTTTTGCACAGGCTTTTATGTATTCTATGTATTCATGTTTTTGCTGTTTCTTCTGTGTAATATTTTTCTGTCACATTGAATATACTCTCCAAAGGAGATGAGCAAAGTGAATTTTTTTGGTATTTCAAATAGGTTGAAACTGCTAGGTATCTTGTTTGTGTGTTTATCTATCCCTTTCTTGATCATACCCAGTGCTCCCATTATTACTCGGACGGTGGTAGTTTTAAGGTATAACATTTTCTCAATTTCTATTTCCAGGTTTTTGTATTTGCTTATTTTATTATATTCTTGGACTGTTTAGTTATTATCTGTTGGACTTGACACAACAATTAAAAGGCATGTTTTTCTTTTATTGTACTTAACTACCATTTCTGATCAATTGTTCTTTATGTTTCTAACAGTTTGAATATGAAACACCTTTTTCTTCTTTTATTGGTTCTGGTTGGTGTTTATGTCATTTTTCAAAATCAAGTATTCCGTTGTATCTACATGCTTTTCCATGAATATAATGTTCTATTTCATCATGCTTTTCTTTATATTCTACTGGTGTTAGAATTGGGCAGCTGGAAACTAAGTAGACAAGTGATTGAGATTTTTGTTCGCACAATCTACATATTGGGTTTTATCCGATTTTTTTTATTATGATAGTTTATTGTTGATAGGCTCTGGTTCTGTGCTGCGGTTAATTATCCCTCTGTACCCACCTTTTGTCCGGCACTTTTTGTTGTATTTTGGCCTTCGATCCAGCCAAAAATGCCATTCCAAGGTGATGCACCGGAAGGAAGTGACACATTCCAATGGCAGTTATGAGAGGAAATCGCGTGGGCGGAAATTGGCTAACAAAATAGGACAAGCTAAAATTCCCATGGTACACTCATAGACTGATGCACCAGAAGAGAGTGACCTGTGAACTGCATGACAGTTATTTCCGCTTGATGACGATCAAACATGCCATTCCAAAGATCGAGTAGGCGATTGAGTGGACGTTGAACTATTATATAACTCGGTCAAGACAAAAAGTCAGACAGTTGGAGTTAGACGAGTTAGAAGATAAGATGTGGTAGAGAAATCCTGGCGGAGGGGGCCCTTGGGGCCCAGAGGAGTTGGGGTCCAGAGAAGTTGCTGATAAGATGCAGTAAAGAAAGCCATCATCCAGCAGAGAGCTGGGGCCTTGGGCCTCCGGTTGAGCATCTGGAGAACGAGAAAGACACAACGCTGACGGTCATAAGAGTGGGGGTCAATATATTGCAGTTCTGTTCGGTCTCCAACTCCCTCTCACACTCAAACCTTGAGTAAACCTTTTCGAACCCTGACAATAAAGTGAGATGTACATATTTTTCTAAAGGAGTCTTCCCTCGTCTTTTATCATTGTGTCGTTGTGATTCTTTCTGCATGAATCTGCATATGACAACAAAACATTTTCAGCCACCGATTAGTCTTTATTATATCTATATTTAATTCTTTAAGGGTATCGTCCATGTTAGGGTTTTTGTTATCAGTCATTTTTAATTGATTTAGTCCTTGTGTTTTTGCTCATTTCTTTGTTTTTTGCTGTCTCTATTGCTTAATCATTTATGCCTATTTCTTTCGATGTGGGGCCTAGTCGATTAGCAAATTTATTTATTTTCTAATTGGATATTTTTTCTTTTACTTCTCGTGTGTCTTTACTTTACTAACTGTAGCAACCAATCTGATGTAGTATCTAAGTATTTCTTTAATCCTTTCGTGGTAACTTTGTAAATCAATTCTTATTAGATTAAGCGTCTTCCACCATTTTCTTCCAATTTTTTCAACTAACGTCTATTTTATTATATCAAAACTGTATGTTACTGCTGGTATTGCCAGGGTGTTAATGGCTATAACTTTATTTTTTGCATTTTCCACTTGTATTTGCATATTAACACCAGGTGACTGGCGACTATCGCTGGAGATTGATTAAGTGATGACAGGTATCTTTATATCTTTAGCACCTTCAAAAGCGAACTTGCTGATCCCAGGACTGACGTGATCTTCATAAACCATCAGACGTTTTAATCTCAATTATTATTATACTCCTTTAGAGTTTTTCCTATCAGCTTTAACTGTTGGTTTTACACTGGAGTTTGAGTGACAGCAAGTCTCCTCAAGTCTCCAGGACTCATCTCAGGATTCTGGCCGTTCTTAGCAATGCTCTCGTTTGGATAATCTCCACCCGTCCGCCAATTTCCAAGTCTTCCAGGCCTTTTAATAATCCTTTAGTTATTGTGCCTAACGCACCAATCACAATTGGCACAATCGTTCCTTTCATGTTCCACAGCTTTTTCAATTCTCTAGCAAGGTCGAGGTACTTATCTTTCTTTTCACTTTCCTTCAGATTTATTCTGTGGTCCGCCAGGACAGTAGTAAGTTTTTCATAGCTGTGTAAACTCGTGTCCTTTCACTGGAATCTGGGTGACAGCAAGTCACTTCAAGTCTCTAGGACTTTTCTCAGTATTCAGGCCGATGTTAACAATATGACAGTCTGGATTGTCTCGGCTAGTCTTTCACTTTCCAACTTTACCAGACCTTTTACCAAGACTTTGTGAATCGTTTCAAGCACACTAATTACAACTGGAATCACCGCCACTTTCATGTTTCATAGCTTTTTTTAGTTCTTTAGCTTGGTCCAAGTACTTATCTCTCTTTTTCTTTTCATTGATTTTCACTCTGTGGTCGGCCGAGACGACAATTTCCCCTATTCGGCATTATTTTTGCTTAATTATCACTAGGTATGCTCTTCTAGCTGGGATTAGGTGATTTGTTTGTTGTTGTTGTTGTTATTATTATTATTATTATTATTATTAGCAGCAGCAGCAGTAGCAGCCAGTTTTTCACACCAATTTTAACTGGTGTTTTTTCACTGAAGTCCAAGTGACAGCAAATTTCCTTAGGTCTCCTTGAGTCTTCTAAATATTCTAGCTGATTTCAACACTGCTGTGATCTAGATGGTCTTGACTCTTCCTTTGATCTCCAGTTCTCTAATTTTTTTTACATGCCTTTGAAAGTCCATTCAAAGGGCATCAAATACAAACTCCATATTGTTATTTTACTGTTTGTGAGTTTTTTTACGTCAGTTTTAACTAGTAGCTTTTTACTAAATTCTGCGTGACACAAATCTCTTTAGGTCTCCAGAACCCTTCTAAGTATTCTAACTAATATTAACAGAGTTGTAGTCTTGATGGTCTCGTGTTTTAGTAATAGTAATAGTAGTAGTAATTGTTGTTGTTGTTGTTATTCAGTTCAGTTTATCAAGTTTTGCCTAACAAAGACATTAACGGATTTTCATTTTTGTTTTTTAAAGATATCATTTGATGTCCGCCTTCTTTTTATATATATATATACGATTTGACTATATATATATATAGTCAAGGCGTCTGTCCATACACATCTCGTTAAATTCTTGCAAATTTACGTCTAAGCAACATGTCCTTGTAATGTTATCTAAGAGATAAGACCATTTCTTTTCTTCTAGTTAAAATTACTTTAGTTTCCGGGTATGAAAACTTGTATTTCTTCTTTTAATAGTTTTTTTAACAGTTCAGGTCGCCATATTTGTATCAAACCGAAAGTCCCGCCGGTGATAGCCGGTCAATTGGCGCTACAGATGCAAGCCACGGGAGATAATTTCCACTTCTTTCTCTCCTTTTTTTTAATGTCTTCTTATTGTTCTATCAAATGAAAACCTCGTCTTATCGTAAATGAATGGTTACTTACGGCATTTGGTAGTTTATACGGTCAAAAACATATGACGATATTTTTTTAAAATCATTTATTTAAAAAAAATCAGATGAACACATGCACAAACTTTTGCACCTTTCAAAATACTTGATCAGTCAAGAACTGGGGTACGCAAACTGCGGCTCGTGGTACTGTTCTGTGCGGCTCGCCGGAGCCTCGAAAAAAATGAAAAATAAACATTTGCACTTGAATCGAGACTAAATTCTTTTGATTTGAAAAGATGCGGCCCTTTGATAATTCATAAACCAGTGATGCAGCCCTCCCACCGAAAAGTTTGCCCACCCCTGGTCTAGAAAGTAAGGAGATTGTTTTTTCAATCTTTTTGTGTGTGTATGTGTATGTGGATAGGGGTCAGATTGACAACCTTAATTAAAGATCAGCTATGTTATATCCTCGAATACATATGAAAACAGTCAGTTCATGTTTGTCATTTAATATTAACATTTAGCTGAGTTTATATTTGCCTAACCCCTCCACTACAGCCTGTATATGACACTGGATCAATTCTTAAGAAGAGTATATCTAGTTTGAATTCAGAATTTTTCATTTTCTTTGACTGGTTGCCTAACCAAGGCTAAAGAATACAGTCTATCCTACTATTCATTCATAGCTCGAGATGAGGAGGTAGAACAGATGCATTCTTACCTTTCCCAAGTGCATTAATTCGAAGTGAAACGCAAACAGTCTCACCAGGATTTGAACTTGAGTGGGCGATTCTATTTCCAACGAGGATAAACGTTACGCAAAGCGCGCCTTCAGCTATTACCAGAGAATTTCGGATTATTACAAGATATATTTGATTAAGCGTATCTAAAACTGAGAAGGGGACTAATGGGTAATGACTAAAGTGCTGGTCTGCGGCTCGGAGTAAGCGAGTTCGAATTCCAGTCATGCTATCACGTTCACTTTTGGACTAATACTCTTGGGAAAGGTTAGATCCCCCTTATTCCACTCAATTATGGGTTAAATAGTACCATTACTGTCCTTCTCGCAGGATGGCTTTGACTTTGAATAACCCACGATAGTTGATATGCCATTAAAACAAAGAAATCAAATCATTACAACTTAACTCTGTTTTGAGGGATCTAGTTCAACCCTGAATACGATTTTTTTCGAAGGCGCTAGTTATTTTATTTATTTATTTATTTTGGTATCTGAGTGTCAGCGGGAAAAGAACTGGGATAAAAGCGGCAAAATGGAAAAGAGTCATCAGATCTGATCAACATTTGGTGGTAAAAATGATTATTGATTTGCTGATTTTCAAAACCTAGAGGCCAATAAAAGATCAATAATACGTTAATACAATTAATACGCCGACTGTATATTTGCTGAGACGTATGACCTCCGTCCCCACTCAACGAGAGTCCTGGATATGGAATTAAACCATATCTAAAGGTGAGGCTCCATCCCTGGTGCTTTGGAGAATATGGAGTACCCCTTCATCGTCATTACTCCCGGGTCCACTCAAACCCGGAGTGGTAGTACCTGTTAGGGTGACTTAAAGAGAAGTATCTAATCATTTAAACCGGCTCTTTGGCCTAGTGGGTAGAGTGTTCGCCAATGGTCCGGGAGACCGGGGTTCGATCCCAAGTCGCGTCATACCAAAGACTTTAAACATGGTACTTGATACCTCCTTGCTTAACACTCAGCATTATAAGGTATGTATCAAGGGTAAAGTGGAAAAATCCAGGGAAAGGAGTAGCGCCCTCCTTTACACCTTGGTGTAATAGCTAATGAAAAGGGAGTCTTCGGGTCGCCCTCGTCTACAGTCGCCAACAACAACTATACTTAAAACCATTTAACTGTGAACAAACAAATGTTTGAGATTAAATTGAATTATTAGTGTTTGATAGCAATACGTAATCTTTTGTGAGGAATTATTATAAATATTAAGTAGGATATTTTGCGTTAAATTGTAATGTTTGAAACCATTTAACTATGTGCAAACAATAAACAACAATACTTAAAACCCTGTAACTCGGTGAAAACAAATGAAATCTGGTTCGCTTTAAAATAATGTCAACAACAAACTATTACCTTACAAATTATGAATATATATATATATAGTGTTAGGTCCACGAAGAGATTCGTACTTTCTGAATTCATCAAAAAAAAAATCAGAAAATATAAATCTCTTCGTGTACCTACTTATTTAAAAATATTTTTATTCTCTCTTTTGACCGACAACAAATATATATATATATATATATATATATATATAATCAACCTTTATTCAATGTAAATTCTTGTTATAACTTGTTAGGGTGACTCAAAGAGAAGTATCTAATCATCAACCAACCAATAAAATAAACAAGCACGCACAAAACTTAAAACTCTACCGGGCCATTGGTCCTCTATATATATATATATATATATATATATATATATATATATATATATATATATATATATATATATATATATATATATATATATATATATATATATATATATATATATATATAAGCAAGAATTTACATTAAATAAAGGTTGATATGCCTTAAAACCAAACCAACAAAAGGGTGTCCTCATGGTGTAATGGTTAAAGCGATGGACGGCGGAATCATAGTAAGCGAGTTCGAACTCCATTTACGCTATTACGTTCACTTTCGGACAAATCCCCATGGGAAAGGTATGAAGCCTCTTATCCTCCCAGCTATGGGTTAGATAGTACCACTTCTGTTCTTCTAAAATGATGGCTTTGGCATTAAATAACCAACAAGGGTTGAAATACCAAGCCAACCAATCTAATTGGATGAAATTAACCAGACCAGTTAGATTCGACTGAAAAGTCGAAATCGCGTTTTACATTGTTCAAACGACTATTTTCTTTTAAAAAATCCGTGCCGTGAGATAAAAGAAAGGTATCCTATGTTACTGAAAATGCATCCCTTTTAATCGATTCACTATCTCCGTCTGATATTTTCAACAAAAGCGAGTAATTTTATTGAGATGACTCTGCAGTATTTTTTCACGTGATGATAATATGCAATTTTATCAACAGACTATTTGTTTACGAATCATATGTTTAATATATGTATAAATAATATTTGGCAATAACCTACAAGGGCTGGTATGCCATAAAACCAAACCAACCAACCAACCAACCAACCAACCCATAAAATAAACAAGCACGCACAAAACTTAAAACTCTACCGAGCCATTGGTCTAATGGTTAGAGTGTTTACCAATGGCCAATCTCAGATCGAGTCATACCAAAGACTTAAAAAATGGTACTTGATACCACTTTGCTTAACATTCAGCATTATACAGTAAGGATCAAGGGCAAATTTGAGCAATTCAGGGAATAAAGTAGTACCCTCCTCTACACCTTGGCGTAGTAGCTATTAAAAAGGAGCCTTAGGGTCACCTTCGACTAAGGTCACCAAATATACTCACTGGACTGCTGTTTGAAATGATTTATATATTTACTATTCCTAGTCACGTGACCCCCAAGAGCCCAATCCATTTCCACTGTTGTGTTTGTTTCCTGGAGTTCCGTGTTCGACCACACGGGTCGGTATCAGCACATTCTTCTCACTTAACACTATGTAATACCAATAATTCAATTTAGACACACACACAGAGTTTCAAATATGGCTATTTAACACAGATAATTCTGTACATTACTCATTCGTTTGCATACAGTGAAAAGGGTTCTAAGTATTGCTATGTATCACTAACGATTCTCCTAAGTATTAGGCATTTGTTTACCCACAGTTAAATGATCAAACAGTTCTATTTCTAACAATTCTATTTTGCATAAATCATTTGTTTGCACTCAGTTTAAATGTCAAACAGTTCTATTTGACCTATAGATAGGATCCTATCAGGTGCAACCACTCTGGGCTAAAGTGGACCTGGGAGCGATGGCAATGAAGAGGTACTCCAGATTCCCCATAGGTCCAAAACTAGAGCCTCGAGGTCAGATTGTTTTGTGTCATATCCAGAACACTCGTTGGTGAGTGCCTTATGCAGTCGAGGTGCAGTTAGCGTACTCTAACACCCCCAATCAACTGAGCTGTTGTTTGTGTTTGTGCAAGTGTGTGGTTCAGTGATTTGTTCCGCTGATCCATGCATTGAGCAGTTAATATAGAGATTCTAATTGTGACTTAGACAGGCGCTTAAATTGAGCCAAAGACATTTGTTTTAAAAAGTACAAAAGATAAATATCATTTGAGTTTTTGTAGAATGGTCGGTTGTCAAGTATCAGCTGTACAAATCGGCATTGGCACAAATATTTGATGAATTGCATTAAGAAAAAAATATACTTGGATGGTAAAATTCTTCTTATATTCTATAATCCCAATAATCGCCAAGATGTGTCTATAACAGGGATTCATTTGACTCTCTTTCGCTATCTACCCCTATTGGGCACTGCTCTTGGTAAATCCTCTGGACGGCACCTAACGTTCGCACAGCACAGAGAAATGTAAGTTTTTTTTCTGATCAGCCAACTCTCGTGAGCTATATGTAGAAGTTCATCGGAGGACGTCACTTATAATTTCGTCCTTATTTCCACAGCAGTGCCGAACATATGTTGCACGTCTTATTTCGATGGCTTGCGAGTTGGGAAATAAATAGCCGTTTTGTTGCTATTTTGTTGGGTTCTGCTTCTAGGATTTGTTCAAAACAGTCTGAAGCTTCTTGTGTAGGTCTTCTCCGGCTTTTTCTTCCGGGCGTTTCGTTGAAGTCCAAGCGGTGCAACCATACAGTAATCCTGACACAGTAAGAGTTTGGGAAAATTTACATTTTATCTAATCAGCGAGATCATATTTCCAAATGGTCGAGAACCTGTTAATAACAGCTCATACTTTTCTCATGCGTATGCTGATATCATTTTCCGTCGACGAGATATTGCTTCCAAGGTATAAGAACTGGTTTACTAATTTTATGTAGAGACTAATATTTCTTGCTGCCTGCTCCAGCCTAGGCAGCAGAGATTCAGCTTGAGCAGGTGTATTTGCAAGAAGTGTAGTCTGCATCAGTAATAGTTTCTGCTTCTTGCCTCTTTTAGTGTGAAACCATTTTCTTTAATTCGATCTATTGACGTTCATAGTACATAATCTAGACAGATTATGAATGTATCTCCTGAGCCTGAGCCTGATGACCAAGAGTCACCACTAGCACTCATTTATGGAACATTAACTGATTTCGATATTTTAAAAAAGTGCTAATTTTTGTGCAAATGTTGGCTCAAAAAGCTGTATTTCTTATCTATATTTCTGCATTCATTGACCACTCGGCGTTTACCCATCAATTTCAAAACTTCTTTGAGATTCGAAAACGAGAATAACTGACTTCCTGCAAAAAATTTGAAGGATCAAAACCCAAAATCATTTAAGAAATCTTTACCATCCTAGATTGTCAAAAATACATTTTTTTAGCGAATTAGAATCATGAATAAATCAACATTCTTATCTAATTACGAGCCCATCTCAATCTTATAAATAAGAAATAAATATTTCTCCCATAGGTTTCACGGAATTATTCTTTGATATACTCAAGAAACTTTTTATTTATTTATTCGAGTGAAATTTTTAACATTCTTTTCCTTCAACATCGTTTAATTATCTTAAATTGAACGAATATATTATTATTTACATATTAGTGCTACTTTTGCAACAAAAAAAAATCTTCGCCTGCAGATTGTTTCATTTTGCATACAAAACGACATTAGCGTTTTTCCACTACTTAGTGACACTCTCACACACCAATCTTGTATACACAAAAAATATATCCATTTAGAATAAGGCTAAACAAAACTGCTAAATCTCACGCAGGAATCTTCATTTTCTATCTTCAAATATTTACGTTCTCACTAATATCTTTTCTGACAAGAAAAGACATTCTAACTTCTGTTTTTCAACAATCTTTTCGCTTCATTTAAAGAAATAAAAATTATCAGCTTGTAGATCTATGTTTTATTTCATCATTTACATCTGTATATATATGGTATGGTTTTTAAATTAAGAATATATAAAGGGTTTAGTTTTTATATTTAAAAAAGTTCTGGTTTGGAAATTTAAAAAAAAAATTGGGGTATGAAGATCGGATGTCTGGATTTTTGTGGAATTTTTCTAAATTTTCATTAGAAATTTCTCATCATTTCTTTGTCTGAAAATGCAGATCTAATATTTAAAACAAAGAGGTCTGCGGAAATAAATATTATCACAAACAAATATGAGTGATTTTTAAAGGTTTTTCTTCTATATGGAATAATTTGCGCTGCATTTTAATTTATTATTATTTTACAATGAGGTCTCTATTGGATTTTGAATTACATGGATATTGAAGAAAGAAAATCTTAAAATAGAATCATTCCCACCATCGGCTTACTTTGCTTTGGATAATGTATATATATATATATAAGTTATATTTGAAGATAGAAAATTTAGCAGTTTTGTTTAGCCTTATTCTATATATATATATATATATATATGTGTGTGTCTGTATGTAGAAGTTAAAGTGAATAAATTAAAAGGATTAAGTACAGTTTGACCGTAATGTATTACCAACCTTCATCATTGTTGTAAAATCATGTTTGTGTCTTGGAGGGCTTCCTCTCACAGCTGGAAACTCCCAGTCCATATCAAGACCATCAAATCCATGTCTAGAAAATGGAAATTGTCGTATTAAGGAGGAGCTTTTCGTGGATTTTTGTATGGGCAAAACGTTAACAAAATGTTAAAATGCAAAAATGGGATTTCATTAGGCAAATAATTTGCGTAAAAGAAAATATCTGTTTAAGGTTGGTGAGTTCATGTTCGTAAAATAAGAAACGCCGCTGTATGTCAGTCGGTATTTGCGTGTGGAAATAGATAGATTAATATGAAAAGAATAGATAGATAGATAGATAGAAACAGATTTTGATGGTGTGAATAGAAGGAGATATATGAATATAAATGGAGAGACAGAGAGAATGAGAGATAAACTGATTGAGACTGATAGATATACAGAATGAGAGAGTGAGAAGTGATAGATAGATAGATAGAGAGAGAGAGAGAGAGAGAGAGAGAGAAAGAAAGAAAGAGAAAGAGAGATGTGAATGTACTTAGATATATATATATAAACGTAGATAGGAACAGATTGGGATAAATATGAACAGATTAAGATAGATAAATAGATAACTAGATATGAACATATTATTACCTTGACAGATAGATAGATAGATATGAACAAACCGAGATAGATAAACAGATACGAACTAGTTTAGATAGATAGATAGATAGATAGATAGATATCCACTAATTTTTATAGCGACAAGGAATTAGATTTTATGGCGCCAGTATCTTCCTGAGTGAAACACCTAGTATGAAAGCCAACTTTTCAAGCAAGCCAAGTTTATGGCTGAATGACAGCAGCCGGCGTCAGATTCAGTTTTCGTGTCGATCTCATCCAGGGATCAAGCTTTAAGTGACGTCACATACGTACAGAGTTCGCTTCTCAAGAGGCTTCTTTTAAGATAGCAACGTAACAAGTGTTTCAGCAGCATCGCTACAATAAGCGGAGTTGTGAGGAAAACAATAAAGATAAACTTCCTCCGTTGACCTGTACAAGGTAAAGAATGTCCAGGTGAAAAACAGGTATGCTTCATCGTTTGGGAAAGCGCAAATGTTTGTGGACAAGGAAAACAAAGTTATTGACTCACCTGCGCAAATAACGGACAACGTTCTGACTCCATATTTTCATAGTATATTCAGATTGCATCATTTGAAGAAAAGGCTTGGATCCAATTTTCCATCCACCCACAGCCAAGAGCACACGGAGCTGTGGATTCTGCTTCTTCAGTGCCAATGTGCGCTGGTAATACTCTGAAAGAATAAGCAACAACACTGTGGGAACAAAACAGACCGTTTAAGATGTAATTATGCTAAGATGTAATTTAAGATGTAATTATGTTTCTAGAACAAATTCGATCAATACCAGACCGAGTCTGATAAAATAGACGAAGATCCAAGTGGCAAAAGGGTCCGGGTTTTTTCTTTTTACTATTTGTCACCTCACTATGTAGATCAGGAAAAGAGACTATCTTGGATTTTCTTTTAAGTTGGCAGTGAATAAAAAAATAGATTAAACTATGAAAAGAACTGTTTAAAGCTATGTCTCGTAAATAACTGGGTGCTTCCTGTAGTGTAATGGCTATCGAATTACTAGTGAGCTTAATTCTAAATATGTTCTCCATAATTTATGGCCTTGTACTATATCTAAATTAAGCTTAGTAAATAAGTACTTATAATCTTTACGGTTTAGTGTCTGATAGATGATAGAGAGATAGATATGAACAAACTGAGATAGATTGATAGATAGATCGATGACGCACTGAGAAAGATATGAATCGGCTTAGATATAAACCGACCGATAGACAAGAACACTCTAAAATAGATAGATATATATACAGATAGATCTAAACAGCTGATGAACGAGCTTGGCGAGTATATCATTGCTAGTAAGTAAAGTTGGCGACCTTAGTCGAGGCTGACCCGAAGGCTCCCTTTTTTATAGCTACTACACCAAGGTGTAGGGAAGCGCGCAACACCTTTCCCTGAATTGCTTCACTTTACCCTTTACCCTAACCTTATATTTCTGAGTGTTAAGCAAGGAGGAATCAAGTACCATTTTTTGAGTCTTTGGTATGACTCGACCTGGGATTGAACCCAGGTCTCCTGGGCCATTGGTGAACACTCTAACCATAATGCCAATGTCCAGAAGATCATTACTAGTGAAATTAATTTTCTGTGAGTACCCTGTTCTGTTGACTTTGTCCCACAATAAAGCTAAGCTTAGTCAATGAGTACTGATTTACGGCCAAATCACGTTTAAAGCAATAGTTTCTATCAGATTCCTGAAGTTATGCATTGATAAGTAATGGTTTAGTTTAGTGTGCCAACTAAAGAATAATGTTGAATAGAATTATTAGTGTTAGATAGCAATATTGGAAATTATTAAGTGTCCTGTACATGACATTAAACTGCATTTGATGGGGGGTTTTGGGAATGTAGAGTAGCCCTTCATTACTTTTAGGTCTACTATGACCCGGAATGATAGCACCTGTTAGGGTCCATCTATGGGTCAAATAGATGTGTACCATATTCGCAATGAACGCTATGTGCGAAATGGACATATAATGTTCATAACGATAGAACATAGAAATCTCGGAATTAGAAAACACGTAAAGACTTGTTCTGGTACGAAACCTTTTTATTAACTTTGAGCTAAAGGTCTCGACGTAAGGAGGAGAGACACAATCTTCTATGCTGTCTTATTCATTTGGCTCCCATCTCGAGCGGCCCCCCATAGGGCGCAATTTCGCCTCGCGCCTGCGTGCTCCAAAATCGATCCTTCTCGTTTGGTGTCTAGTAAAGTTAAGTAGTTAGCGACCATAGTCGAGGGTGACCCGAAGGCTCCCTTTTCGATAGCTACTACACCAAGGAGTTGGGGAGGGCGCTACTCCATTCCCTGGATTGCTCCACTTTACCCTTGAACCGTACCTTATAATGCTGAGTGTTAAGCAAGGTGGTATCAAGTTCCATTTTTAAAGTCTTTGGTATGACTCGACCTGGGATTGAACCCAGGTCTCCCGGGCCATTGGCGAACACTCTAACCGCTGGGCCAATGTCCCGGTGTCTAGTACCCGACTCTTATTTTCTTCAAATTCTCACACAAACTTCCGCGTGCTTCCGGTGCGTGACGTTACCCGCACCTTGTCACCCAGTATCGTCTCGGACTGTTATGACATCTGAGTGACACCTCCATCCGCGCGCGCGCCCGCGTTAACACCTGCGTCAATGTTACACCCAACCAACCCATGTGTTGAGCCAAAAGGTTCTCAGCCTAAACTCAAAGGCATGAACCGAAATCCGTCGGCTATTTTATAACAGATGGTCAATTTCTTGCTAGGGATCATTATTAATATAAAAGAGAAGTGTTAATGTTAAATAGCAATACTTGAAACCATTTAATTGTGTGCAAATAATGAATAGCAATATTTGAAAACATTTAACTGTGTACATGCAAAACTATCGTTTCAAAGTAAACTATTGACTTAAAAATCATATATATATATATATATATATATATATATATATATATATATATATATATATATATATTAACAGGATTTGGCATTAAGTGACCATCAAGAGTTGATATGCAATTGAACAAATGGACTAACCCAACCTAACCGAAAGTTTAGGGAATTGGGTTCATTTTACGTTTATATTTACGTTTTTATGGAATTGTTTCTTAATAGTTTTGGCACGCACTTATATGATATCAAGTATTCCAATCGCATACAAATAATTTGCATACGTTATAAGGTTTTAAGTATTCCTACGAAATCGCTTCAAGTTATAATTTCTACCGAATGATGATTATTATTTGTCTGCACTGGTCCTATCGTATAATTTTCAAACAGATCTATTTAATTCATAGATGGGAATCTAATCAGTAATATCACTCTGGGTCCAAGTGGACCTATGAGTCATGGCAACAAAAGAGTACTCTTCACTTCCCAAAGCTCCAGAAAAGGAACCTCATCATTAGATGCAGTCAGTGTCATACTTGCCTCCCATCTTGCAAAATCCAAGTTAGATGAACAAAACATATTAGCCACTACTGGAGAAATAAGGACGAACTCATAAGCAACGTTCTCCAATTGACTCCTACGCATGAACACACTAGAGCTGGTCGACCGGTAAAGAATTACATCGATTAGTTCTATGTGAACACTGGGTGCAGTCGAAAGGACCTGCCAAGAGCGATGAACGAGAGAGAGAGAGAGAGTGAGAGAAAGAGAAAGAGAGAGAATCAGAGAGAGAGAGAGAGAGAGGGTCAAGAGACTCCGTGATATCAGCATGACTTGATATCGATGATGATTTATTATAAATGTTCCATACCGCAATAATTGCCATCACTCCCCGGTCCACTCTGGCGTGGAGTGGTAGCACTTGATAGGGACCTATCTATGGGTCAAATAGAACTAAACTGTGTACTTGTACTAAACTGGATTGCTTGAAATAGGACTGTTTTGTCATTTGAACTGTGTACTTGTGCTAAACTGAATTATTTGAAATAGAACTGTTTTGACATTTAACTGAGCGTAAACAAAAAAAAAAAAAAACTATACTGAAAGTAAATTGGATTGTTTGAAATAGAACTGCTTATATGTATAAAAAGGATTTTGGCATTAAATAACCTACAATGGTCCATGTGCCATAAAACCTAACCAAACTAAATCAAACCCAAAACCTTAATAATTAAGAGGGATTCCCAGGGCGTAGCGGCTAACGTGCTGGACTGCGGCTTCGAAGTAAGCGAATTCGAACTCTAGTCGTGCCATTACGTTTACTTTCAGACTAATACTTCTGGGAAAGGTACGAATCCTCTTATATTCTCCAGCTATGGAATAAACAGTACCAGTACTGTTCTTCTAACAGATAGCCCTGCCTTTGAATAACTCACGAAGGTTGATATGTCGTTAAATAAAGAAACCAAACCAAAACCACAATAATGAGTTGATAACGTCATGTACGTTAGGATCCGTATTGAACTGAGAAAGTTTTTAAGGTATGGAAAGCAAAACTTGTAGCGTTAATTATGAAGGTTTCCTTGACTAATCCAGCCTAGTCGGCTGGTGCAATAGAATACACCGACTGCATTTCTGCAGACGGGTAAGACTACTCCAACGAGTTTCCTAGATATGACTCTAAACAATCTTATAGTGAGGATCCAGTAATGCTGGAGCTTTTGGGAATGCAGAGTACTCCCTCATTGCCATTGCTCCCAGGTTCACTCAGGCTTGGAGTGATTGCAACTGATAAGGTCCTATCTCTGGATCAAATACAACTGTTTGAAATATAAACTGTGTGAAAACAAATGACTTATGCTAAATTGAATTGGTTGAAATAAAGCTGTTTGATCATTTAACTGTGTGTAAACAAATAAGTGATATCTAATTGAATTGTTAGTAATACATAGCAATACTTGGAACCATTTAACTGTCTGAAAAAAATGAGCTTAGGCTCGTTTAAAATCGTTACGAACAAAATGTGTTTACAAATCATATATATTTGATATATATATCAAGAATTTGGCATTAAATAACCTACAGTGGTTGATATGCCATAAAATCAAACCAAACCAAACCTAATAAATGTAGACCAATCCCATTTGAAAACTTTAAAATTCTGTTTCAAACTTGGAAAAAATGCCACAGAAACGTATGCAATGCTTCAGACTGGTTTTCAACCATCTTGCATGAATCGAGCATCAGTTTTTGAGTGGCAGAAGAGATTCAAGGAAGGCAGGGAGTCTGTGAGGGATGATGAGAGATGTGGGAGGAGTAAGGAAGTCAATACACCAGAGTTGATTGGCCAAAGGGTTAGGGTTACTATATTGAGGTTTTAAGGGAGTTCAGCAAGAGATTCCATCGGAAGAGGCCAGCACTCTTCAAATCGGGTCAGTGGCATTTCCACCGGGACAATGCTCCAGTCCACAACTTCATCCTTATCACAGACTATTTGACCAAGATAGGAATCAAGACAGTTCTTCTATAGTCCAGACCTTGCTCCCTGTGACTTTTGGTCATTCCCTAAGCTCAGAGGCTGTCGTTATGAGACAATTGAGGAGATGAAAGAGGCTGTGACGAAGGTATTGACACGCTCACACAAGAGGACTTCCATGGGGTCTTCCAGAAGTTGTTGGAACAAGTGCATTGCAGTTGGAGGAGATTATTTCGAAGGGGACTAGAGTTTCATGTGTGTACTATCAATAAAAGTGCCCATACGAAAAAAGTCTGGGAAACTTATTTAATGAACCTCGTATATATATATATATATATATATATATATATATATATATATATATATATATATATATATCCAAACCCTCCGCTACGGCTGAATATAACACAACATCAATGATCTAAATTCAGAGTTTTCCTTCTTCATCAAGGACCCAACTCACGTTCCTGATTCCATTTTTTACCACTGCGCCTCCCTTTTTTTTATCTCAGTAACAACATTATCATTATTAACAACATTGTCATTAATAGTAACAAGAATAAATTAGCATAACAGTTTCCAAACTGGTATTAGTCCATTGCGAGTGAGTTGTTTTCTCAGTAGGCGCTCTGTTAGAGTAGCCATGTGTCAGACTTACTAAATATTTTCTAAGTTAATATTAGTTGATCATATCATGACAGTGTAGGCTGGGAAATTAACTAAGACCAAACTCATTAAAAAAAAAGTCGGAAACGAATTAACCCCCTCCCCCAAAAAACCCTACGCAATTAGTTCTGATCAATTGAAAATTAAATGCGTTTTAAGCAATATCACTAACCAGGCAGTCTCCCTTGCTACTATGAAAACATTGAGACGTTAATTAGAATTAATTGTAAAATGTTCCGACAAAATTTATGCGGAAAATTTGAAACATCGTACCTTAAAAAAAAGAAGAAAAAGTGATACGCAAGTTTTAAAAAAATTAATAAAATGATAGCTAAATAGAATAAAATAAAACAAAATAAAAGAACAACAAAAAAAAACCCCGCTCCCACCATTCATAAAAAAATGCTTGAGTTTAGTTGACATTATCCCAGCTTTTGAGATTGATCAAAAAATCAATTTATCAAAAATGTTCTGCGTTGTCTTTTTAGGAGCTTTTTTAGAATTTTAACTATTTTTTAAATACATTTTTTAAAAGAATTCTTTATAATTTTGCTCACTCGAATGTCAGCAATGATCTGATAGCCTAGCACACTCCTAAACGAGGTACTCGCAGTAATTTGATAATCTTAGCTTAGTTCGGCACAAATACAAAATAAGGAGCACCCAGTGGGAATCGAGCTCATTAACAAGTCTGCTAGTCTAGCTCAGTGGCCATTACACTATAGAAGTAGTTGGTATCCCAGTGAGCATATTTAATATACATATATTTGTTGAGACCTCTGTGACATTATTTAAAGGTCTGTAAGCTTAGCTTACAAACTAATCGAACACGTGAGAGGATACAAACGCAATTAAAAGAACTTATCTATGATATCCAACAAAAATTGTATAGAGAGAGAGAGAGAGAGAGAGAGAGAGAGAGAGAGAGAGAGAGAGAGAGAGCCGATGGCGTAGGGGCTAACATGCTGGACTGCGACATCGTAGTAAGCGAGTTCGAACTCCAATCACGCTATTACGCTCATTTTCGGATTTCTGAAAGGTATGAACACTCTGCCCCCCCCCCGTCTATGGGTAAAATTGCACCACTATTGTTCAACAGAAATGGCTTTGATATTAAATAACCCATTAAAGTTGATATTCTATTAAAGCAAAGAAGCCAAACAAAACCACTGTGACTGGAGTTCGAAATCGCCTACTACAATGTCTCAGCCGAGCACGTTAGCTCATGAAGGTTGATTTACTAGTAAACAAAGAAACCAAACAAAATAATTTTTTTTTACTTAAATAAACGTTAGAATAAATATTAGATACCTGCTCTTATCTTGATTTAATCCATTAACAGTTCATAATATATGAAAAGAGTGCGCCCATTTTTGTCAACCTTTATATATATATATATATATATATATATATATATATATATATATATATATGTGTGTGTGTGTGTGTGTGTGTGTGTGTGTGTAATGTTCGTTTATCGATTCGATTAAACCAAGCCGAACCTTAACAAGTGAACCACACAGGTAATTTGTTTTTAGTGGCTTGTGTAGAACCAGTCACACTTTTTGAATCGCTTGTTATATATATATATATATATATATATATATCATCATCATCATCATCATGTCGCGCCGCCAGCGCGGATATCCCTGACCCTTTCTCGCCATTTCTCCCTATCATTCATCGCCTCCGGCAGGTCTTCAGAGTTACATCCTGTGTCCTCACATAGTTGCTGTATGTAAGTTCGTGCTGGTCGTCCTGCTTTTGCACATCCATAAGTGGGGGTCCACAAGAGTACATCGCTTATGAGCTCGTCCTTGCTTCTCCAGCAGTGTCCCGCGTGTCTGGTTCGTCTAACTTGTATAGTTTTCGTGATGGGGGGCAAGTGTCCGTATAGTTGAAGTCTCGTGGGGTGTTGTCGCCAGGACTTGTTTAATACTGCTCTCAACATTCTTGTGTAATTTCCGTCTAGTTTCCTCTCCAGCCGCTTCGTTAGCGTCCATGTGGTGCATCCATATAGTAGTATCGACACACTGGAAGAAAACTCAACCACGATTAAAGTGTCATTATAAATTTATTTCGATAAAGAGACATTATGTTCACTTCCTCAAATGACAATACGTACAAGATCAGCAAATATGGTTTACAGTATCTATCTATCTATCTATCAATAAAAAGGAGAAGCCCAGGCGAGTAAAGAAAGTGAGAAGGCAATGAAAAAAAGGCGTTTAAACATTAAACATAGACTTTTTATTCGTTTCCACAAATGTGGAAGATCATTTGAATGAGAATTGGTCAAGTTAACTTACAAAATGATATCAATTTTTCTGAAGTAATATATATATATATATATATATATATATATATGTATGTATATGTGTGTGTGTGTGTGTGTGTGTGTGTGTGTGTGTGTGTGTGTGTGTGTGTGTGTGTGTGTGTGAGCATGTTTTTATTAAATAATAAAGACACATTTTGTCTATATAATTTTATTTAGATCCTTTAACCTTCTTGATAAGTACCTTGCTTTCAAGTTGGAATTAGTGGATGAATTTACCAAAAGTGGCCCGTGCGCTTTCGGACCTCTCATTGGCAATCATCGGAGTGTTTTTTAAGAGTTTTTTTTAAGAAGAGTTTTGTTTTATTTTTTTTTATAACATTACACAAGCGCCCGGGACAAAATGTATCTTTATCATCATTTAATCAAGCATGCTTAAATGAAAGACTGCTGCCCAACTACACACACACACATATATATATATATGTAAATTGTTTCAGAAAAATTGATATAATTTCGTATCAATTCTCGTTTAAATGATCTTGAATTATAACATTTGTGGAAACAACTAAAAATTCTATGTTTAATGTTTAAATGACTTTTCTTTTTCAGTGGATCACATTTCTGTACCGGGAAAGAAAAACAAAACACTAAAAATAAAATTTTGAAACACCCTAAACGAAGAATTGGTGAATCCATCTTTCTAGCTCCTTAGACTTGATATTGATGATGATGATGATGATGATGATGGTGTGTGTGTGTGTGTGTGTGTGTGTGTGTGGGTGTGAAGTTATTATGTAAATAAAAATAAACCTCAATAACCCCAAAAGTTCTGAACCTATATTCATTAAATTTTAACTAGTTCTTTTCCACCCCAAGTAAAATGTTTAACTGAATTTCCTGCAACTTTATTGTTAGTTTTTGAAACAGTTAAAATTTACGAAAATGGACTGACTGAAGTTAATATGCAGATTAAACTAATATTCGCTTAAGACCTCTGAAATCTAAGAAAAAACTATTTTTGTACTTTTTTTCCATAATATATGTTGAAAAGGGGGGCGCCTCTGGTGGTGTAATGGTTAGCAAGCTCGACTAGCAAACCTACACGAGTGAGTTCGAGCTCATTGGGTGCCCCTTTCATATGGCCTTGTGCCACATCTAAGCAAAATGCTTAGTAAATTTCCACCTCTGGTGGTGTAACGGTTAGCAAGCTTGACGAGCAAACCTACACGAGTGAGTTCGAGTCTCACTGGGCGCCCCATTCATTCGGCCTTGTGCCACATCGAAGCAAAGAGCTTTGTAAATTACTATATATGTTGAAAAAGGGGAAGAGAGAAGGATATTATTACTGCTGAAAATAGAAAATAACAAAGGTTTTTGAATGAAGGAATGTTCACTTCAGAGATATCCAAAATGGTTTATAGAAATTATAAAACGATCAAGAAGGCTGCTGAAAATGTGACTGAGTTGAGAACTCGAAAAAAAGGAAACAAAGGCTTTAAGAATTTGCTTCTTCGAGATGAACGTAAACCAAAGCTGGTGACTGCTTCGCAGTCACTTTTAACGTTTAGATCTTTGAAAAGGCTGGAATCGAGGGATCAAAAAGGACAAAAAGCGCTGAATTCTATGTAGTAGTTTGGTTTGGTTTGGTTTTTTGGCATATAAACTGTTGTTGGTTATTTAAAACCAAATCCTGTTTTTACACACACACACACACACACACACACACACACACACACACACACGATTTGCAAACACATTTTTTAGATTTATTTTTAACGAGCTTGTGCTATTTCTTTTGCACACGGTTAAATGCGTTAAATTTGCCTGGAGGTGCCCGTGGTGTAATGGTTATCGTCGTAGGAAATGGACTCGGCGACTCGAGTTCAAATCCTGGACGAGACTAATTACATTTCACATTGCACTAATACCCTTGGGAAAGGTATGAATCCAATTATTCTCCCTACAGCTATGGGTAAATAGTAGGACAGACTGAGTTCTTCAGCCTGGGTGAGGTAACTAGTCTAGGAGAAGGAAAACTCTGAATTCAAACCTGTTAAACTCCGCTTAAAACTTGACCTCGTGTCATATCCTGTCCGAGCGGAGGGGCTGGGTAAATAAGATTAATCATTTACCTATTCATGTTGAAGTGGTTACAAGTATTACTATTTAACACTAATTATTTTATTCAACATTACTCATTTGTTTGCACACATTTAAATGGATCCAAGTATTGTTATATATCACATACAATTCAATTCAACATCCGTCATTTCTTAACACATAGTTAAATGATCAAATAGTTCTATTTCAAACAATTTAGTTCAGCATAAGTCATTTGTTTGCAGTTAGTATAGGTGTCAAACGATCCTTTTTTATTCATAGATAGGACACTATCAGGTGCTACCTCTCCGGGTCAGAGTGGACCTGGGATTGATATCAATGAAATGGTACTCCGCATTCCCCAAAGCTCCGGCATTACTGGATCCTCGCCATCAGATTGTTGAATGTCATAAACAGGACACTCATTGGGAGAGAGTTTAACGTTGCAAAAAAAATTATTCACTGAAGATCTTCTGTTTTTTCATCTCTGTATATTTTCTGCCTTATTATGTGTTAGTTATTTGTTCTATTATTGGTATTGATCAATTTTTGATGATTCTATTACCTTTTTATTGAAGTAAAATGTGATTATTTCGTTTTGTCTGATAACTTCAGACTGCAGTTTTTTTAGAATACATCAGATAACTTCAAGAAAACATATTGATATCACCAAAAATTATTTGTTTTGACATCTAAATAGATTGTTTAAAACTTGACATTGTCTTCAAACCAAACTTGGATTATTGAAGTTTATGTGATTTGCTTAAAAGATTTAGACAGTATATATATATATATATATATATATATATATATATATATATATATATATATATATATATAGTCATCCCCAGACAGACAGTTTCGTTGTATCACAACTCTTCAGTGTAGCTAGACACGTAGGACGCTTGAAGCTGGGATCAAAACCCACCCAGCTTTACCTTAGACTTAGTATCATACTGTCAACAAGCGAGCCATGTCTGCTCAGGAATTATAAGGCATTAAGTAGTAGCTTTCATTTTTTTACATTTTTATACCTTATCGGATACCAGAGAGCTCAATTCGTTCGAAGAGCTTTGCTTTATGCGAGTGGCAGCCGTAAATTCCTTCGCCAGAGTGCTCAACCTTCATAGGGGAGTGTATGTGTGTGTGTGTATGTGGGAATATAAGCCAGGATGACAAAGACAGAAAATCAACGGAGCTTGGTGACTGTCATTTTTATTTGTCTAAGCAGTCATCAGATTAAGGGTCGTTGACTCTGTGTCAACGATCTCTTAATTAATTTATGCTTTATCACCTATACTGAAAACTCTATTTAGTAATCTAGAAAACTATTACATTATATATATATATAAGGAAAATCAACTGATTTCCATACTAAAACAAAGTTAATTTTTGTGCAAAAAATCGGCTCGAGTTGCTGTAAATTTTTGCATCTGTATTTTTACATTTATTGACCAATCGGCGTTAACACATCCGTTTAAAAATTTCTTTGAGATTCTCAGACGACAATATTTGACTTGCCGCAAAAAATTTGAAGATCAAAACCCAAAATATTCAAGAAATCTTTCTCCTCCTTGGTTGTTTAAAAATGTATTTTTTAACCAATTAAAAAAAAGATAGATCGTCAATTTTTTTTATCTAATTTCGAACACACCTTAATCTTATCAAAAAGCGATAAAAATAATACGCCAGCCGGTTAGTTGTATAAAAGTATTCTGTAACCAAATCAGAAATTTTCGACTTTGTTTATTTTAAGTGAAAATCTTACACTCTGTTCCTTCAAGTTTGCATTTAATTTCAACATCACTTAATTATTTTAAATTGGAAAATATTGTTTAATAGATTTATTCGAACTGCTATCCAATCTTTCTCTGATAATGAAATATACTAACAGCATACACTTACATTTTTTAGCGCGTAAATATATTTTTTCTCTCATATAGTGACATAATGACAGAAAGAACATTTGCACACACACACACACACACACACACACACACACTATATATATATATATATATATATATATATATATATATATATATATATATATATATATATATATATACGTGGTGCATTCAATAAGTTTTCAGACTTTTTTGTACAGGCATTAAAAATTATCGTAGACTCTTTGAAATTTAGTATGTTATTGCTATATATCGTATGAGATAACTGACCAATTTCTATGATTACAGGTTCAAATGAACAGCTACAGTAGCAATTGGAATACACCCTACTAAAGCCTGATTGTCACAGCTGGTGAATTTCAAAAATGCAATCTGGACATGAGGACATTTTAGAAAAACGATATCCAATAAAATTCTGTTTTAAACTTGGAAAAAAATGACACAGAAACGTATGCAATGCTTCAGACTGCTTTTCGACCATCTTGCATGAATCGAGCATCAGTTTTTGAGTGGCAGAAGAGATTCAAGGAAGGCAGGGAGTCTGTGAGGGATGATGATAGCTGTGAGAGGAGTAAGAAAGTCAATACACCAGAGTTGATTGGCCAAAGGGTTAGGGTTAGAGTAGGGTTACTATATTGAGGTTTTTAAGGGAGTTCAGGAAGAGATTCTTTTGGAAGAGGCCAGCACTCTTCAAATCGGGTCAGTGGCATTTCCAGCTGTACAATGCACCAGTCCACAACTTCATCCTTGCCACAGACTATTTGACCAATAGTCCCTATAGTCGAGACCTTGCTCCCTATGACTTTTGGTTATTCCCTAAGCTCAGAGGCTTTCGCTATGAGACAATTGAGGAGATAAAAGAGGCTGTGACGAAGGTCATTGACACGCTCAGACAAGATGACTTCCATGGGACCTTCCAGAAGTTGTTGGAATCGTACAACAAGTGCATTGCAGTCGGAGGAGATTATTTCGGTGGGGACTTTCATGTGTGTACTATCAATAAAAGTGCCAATAAAAGTTTTGAAACTTATTTAATGATCCTCGTATATATATATATATATATATATATATATATATATATATATATATATATATATTAACGAAATTGAGCCAATGCAAAATGCCACAATTAAATGTATGATTTTTTTCTTTCAGGCAATAAATATTTGAGAATAGTTACTTTCTAACTAATGTTATCTTTTCTCACAAAAATGATTTTCTAACTTCTGTTTTTCAACAATCTTTTTACTCAATTTAAAGATATAAAATATTTGTTCGATCAGTTAAGTACTTATCCACTACACACACACACACACACACATATATATATATATATATATGTATATATATATATATATATATAAAGTAAAGTTGGTGACCGTAGACGAGGGCGCCCCGAAGGCTTCCTTTTCAGTAGCTACTGCACCGAGATATAAGGGGAGGGCGCTACTTCTTCCCCTGGATTGCTCCACTTTACCTTTGATACGTACCTGTGTGCTGAGTGTTAAGCAAGGATGTATCAAGTACCATTTTTTAAGTCTTTGGTATGACTCGACCTGGGATTGAACCGAGGTCTCCCGGGCCATTGGTGAACACTCTACCCACTAGACCAATGAGCCGATATATATATATATATATATATATATAATTTTTAGGACTTCACTCTAAACTCTCCGGTAGGACACAGCGTAACTGTTGTAGGTGTTGGTTCCCTCAGCTTCAAAGGAGACAATCATCTGGAGGTTGCAGGTTCAATCCTGACTGCAGGCGAGCGACAATACAGGAATACTTAACCCTTGTACCCAGTTATGGCTAACGGAATCACAACAGGTGACCCCTGTGGATTCAATAAAAGATGAAGTTCGAAGTTCCGTGTAGGTTCCCGAGTTCGACAAACACTTGAAGAAGGCCGGAGGACATATCGGCCGAAACGTTGTAGAAATAACAATAACGATGAAGACAATACTTCGAAAACCCTTAATGATAAAAATCATCAAGCTTCGTCTCAGAAATTATGACAACTAACTATTCTCTTTCCAGCTATAGGTAAATAGTCGGGCAGACGGGACTCTTTAACTTTTGTACAGTGACCGGTCAAGGAGAAGGAAAACTTCGAATTTTGACCTGTTGAACTCCGCAAAAAATTGACCTTGTGTCACTTCCTGCTCATGCTGGGGGGTTGGTATGTACATATACATGAATGTAAGAAAGAACCATTATGATATTATTAAAGAATACTTTTTTTTTAAATAATGAACTTGATTTAAGAAATATTCTGTGGTTTTTAAGTTGTAAGGAGACACCATAGATGTCGTGATAAACAACAACGTTACGCTAACTCTTGCGATATATAATGAGATTTCACGACTTTCGTATACCACTGCCATTTTGTTTTTATTGTTTCCTTATTTCTCTTTCTTTCTTGCTTTTTTTTTTTTTTTTTTACTTAATTTCTGCTTTGATTACAGATAGAATGACTTTTAATAAGACTACAGACACAAAGTAACTTCCTTTACACAATTACACCCACAGTTACTTTCCTATTTGAAGGAAGTCAAAAAATAGACTGCGGCAGACGATGTAGTTCGTGCTGAGAAAATCGTGTTCTGCTTCGTTGTTTTGTTTTGTTTGTCTGCTCGGCTATGGAAAAATGATCGCAAACAAGTCGGCACTATATCTTCTGGACCGTCAAAAAATGTCATCCAGAGATGTAATTGCACAGGAACAGAAAGAGTATAAATTACTGGGGAAAAATGGAATGGGAGAAGAAGTAAATTCAATAATTTTGAAAAAAAAAAGGAAAAAAAAAAAAAAGAAATAATTAAATAAAATAAAAAAGGTCATTCATAAAAAAAATAAAAAAAACAACAACAAAAAAAAAAACAACGTATAATTATACAAAATATAAAGAAATGATATCCAGAACGCAGTAAATATCAAGAGAATATGACATGATATAGGTACAAATCGAACATGAAATAAAGTCGCACACGCATATACCTGTGGCTTGTTTGCAAAACATAAACATGCTCGCTGGCGCTGACGGTATCTATTGGGGAAAGAGCTAAGACCCCCTCTTGACTAAAAATGGGGTGTTGGGGGCATGACTCTAAGTTGTATCTGATGATGAGGCTTCAGTTCTGGAGTTCTGAGGAGTATGGAATATCCCTTCATTGACATTACATATACATTATAGTACATATGCAGTAGTGTTTCGGTTTGGTTGGGTGTATTGGCCAGTAGCGCTATGTCATCGGCGTAGTCGGCGTCGGTAATTGTTTTTGCGGGGTACCTTCTGCTTCTATTCTTTGTCAGCACGAAGCCGTTTTCCCTAATGTTATCGATCGATGTCCTAAGTACGTAGTCTAGACAGATGATAAAGAGGTATGGAACGAGCCGCTGCAGACATTGGACTCCATGTTAATGCACACAAAACTGAATTTATGTGCTTTAATCAGAAAGGTGACATCTCCACACTAGACGGAACCACTCTGAAACTAGTTAACAAATTCACCTACCTAGGAAGCAGCGTCTCATCAACCGAAAAAGACATTGACACACGGCTAACGACGGCATGGACAGCTATCGATAGGCTTTCGATCATATGGAAATCAAACCTGACCGATAAAATGAAACACAGTTTCTTCCAGGCTGCGGTCGTGTCGATACTGCTATATGGATGCACTACTTGAACGCTGACTAAACGGCTGGAGAAGAAGCTAGACGGCAATTATTCGAGAATGCTGAGAGCAATATTGAACAAGTCCGGGCAGCAACACCCCACAAGGCACCAACTATACGGTCACCTACCACCTATCACGAATTGCGCTCAGCTCCGGACTAATAACTATGCTAAAGTTATGGATTAAATAGTACCAAAACATTTTTTTATCATTTACAATATTCGGACCATTGTCTTCTTCTTCATTGTTATACTCACAACATTTCGGTCTTTGCATCCTTCGGCCTTCTTCAAGTTTTTCATGTCGAACTCGGAACCCCCCCCCACAAAAGGAAAGATGTATCGGCCGAAACGTTGTGAATATAACTATAAAGATGAAAACAATAGTTCGAATATTCGAAGTGATAAAAATTATCAGGTTTCATCTAAAAAAATTTAAACAAATAGTACAAAAACTGTTCTTCTACAAAGATGGATTTGGCATTAAATAACAAACGGAGTTTGGTATACCATTAAAAAGTAATCAAAAGCGATCTCTTTGAATTAATTCATCTAAAACTAAACGCTCCTACTTCTACCTACTGATAAAACCCTCCAAAGAGAACGTTTTTGTCCAATCCAATATCTTCTTCATACGTATCACTTCTCGGATATATATTTTGTACATCTTTCTTTTTTTTATTTTAGTTTCTTTTTTAAAACTTTTCAAGTTTTCGAATCTTTTTCTTATCTTCTTGCTTTTTCGTCTTCATTTCTGTTGATTTTTTTTCAACAATTTTTTAATGACAAATACAGGAAAAAATGCCAATGCCTGCAGGAAAAAAAGGTCGTCATTATCACCAGACATTTATCATCATTGACAAAAGTATTTTTTAAATAGGGTTATTCTTTTAATGATGGTGACAATGTGGCAAGAGAAAATACATAGAAATAAAGTGCAAAGGACATATATATATATATATATATATATATATATATATATATATAAAATAGATGAGAAGAAAAAAGAAAAAGAAGAGAAAATAGAAAGAAAAAATAATGTTTTAAGAAGAGCATCCAATGCGGATAAAATAAATGAGTCGAAAAGAAAAAAGAAGAGAAAAGAGAAGAAAGAAATAAAACTCAAAGAAAGGCATCGAAAAAAAATCAGACGAATGAGTAGAAAGAAAGAAAGAAAGAAAGGAAGAAAGAAAGGAAGAAAGAGAGAAAGAACGTTTATTGAAGGATATATGAAAACCTAAATATAAAATAGATAAGGAGAAAGAAAGAAGACAAAGAAGAAAAAGAAAAAAAAAAGAAAGAAAGAATGTTCAAAGAAGGACATTGAAATAAATATATAAGTAGAAAGAAAGAAAAAGGAGAAGAAAGAAAAAAAAATATAAACTTTAAAGAACATCCGAAAACAAGCATAAAATATGAGTCGAAAGGAAAAAAGAAGAGAAGAAAAGAGAAATAAATAAATGAATAAATAAATAAAGTCATCGAAAAATATATGTAGATATTGAACAAATGAGAAGAAAGAAAGAAAGAAAGAAAGAAGGACCAAATCAGCAGAAAGAAAGAAAGAAAGAAAGAGGGAAAGAAGTACCTACAAAAATTATAATATTGAATAGATAAGTAGAAAAAAAGAAAAAGGGAGGAAAGGAAAGAATAAATAAAAAGGGTTTACTGAAGGACATCCACAAACAGAGACATATAAACGTATTATATATATATATATATATATATATATATATATATATATATATCTGAGAAAAATTGAAAAAAAATGTAATCCAAAAGTGATGAATTTATGGCGAAGGAGAGTCCATGTTGTAACGTTTCGGTTTTAATAAGCCTTCATCAGGATTTTTATTAAAACCGAAATGTTATAGCGTCAACTTTCCTTCGTAATAAATTCATCACTTTTTGAATACTCCATTTTTTAAATTTTTCTCTTTACTGATGGATTCTTTACCATTATTTACTTGCATAAAATAAATGAGTAGAAAGTATAGTCATTTACCAAGCGTAATTCAGTTGTGATGCAAAGCGGTCTCACAAAGATTCGAACTCACAAGAAATGGCTTGTTAATTCTAGCTTTGCAAACCACTACACTATGTGATGTATCTAAATAAAAACAGAATGGAAGAGAAACTTTATGAGAGAGAGAGAGAGAGAGAGAGAGAGAGAGAGAGAGAGAGAGAGAAAGATCTTTAGAATATTAGTTTGGTGCGAAAATAATTACGTTGGTTGTTATTTTAAACTTTGGTGAATATTTTGGCAGAAACTCTAGCTTAGATATATTTATGTAATGTATAATTTCAAAGATCCAATTGTCCACTCGGCTGGGGCTGTAGAATACACCGACTGCACCTCTGCAGAGGGGAAAGCCCCTTCCCAATGAGTGTCCTGGATATGACACTAAACAATCTGATGGTGAGGCTCCAGTGATGCTGGGGCTTTGGAGAATGCGGAGTACCCCTTCATTGCCATTGCTCCCAGGTCCACTCTGTCCCGGCGTGGTAGCACCTGATGGGTTAAATAGAACTAACGGCATACTTATGCTAAACTGAATTGTTTGACTAATATGAATACCTTGAAATGGAACTGCTTTTGACAATTGAACCATATTACATTCAAACTACGTGCTTATGCTAAACTGAATTATTTGAAATGGAACTGTTTTTTGACATTGAAAATGTACTTACACTAAACTGATTTGTTTAATGTAGAGCTGTTTTGACATTTAACTGTGTGTAAACAAAATCTGTACCTTATACTAAACTGAATTAGCTCAATTAGAACTACTTGACTAAACAAAACAGCTTGAAATAGAAATGTTTTTCACAATTAAACTGAACTTACATTTAAACTGCGTACTTATCCTAAACTGAATTGTTTGAAATAGAACTATTTTCATAAAAATTGATTTGGCGTTAAATAACCTACAAAGGTTGATATGCCATAAAATTCCAACCAACCAACCAACCAACCAACCAATCAAAGATCAAACATTGCTGCAAATGACTTTGTTTACACAATTTATTCTTGTTTATTCTGTCAAGTTGAAGTTAGTAAACAGCAAATTTGAGCAATTTCATTGTATGAGTTTAAAATGGGACGTAAAACAGCTGAAACTGTTCGCTGTATCAACCAGTCAACAAACACAGAGCTCAACATTGGCTTCAAAAATTTTGTAACTACGATAAGAGGCTTGTAGAAGAGATGCATCACGGACATCTTTCTACGATTTGATGGCAACTAATTGTGAAATGAGACCATGCCAAACGAATAGGAACGTCAAGTGTGAGTCCATAAGGTGGGCTGTCAGGGGTTAAAAAGCCCTCGCACCGGAACATCGTGACTGGAATAGGCATAACAGGAATTACTAAAACGTTGAATTCAGAGTTTTCCTTCCCCTAAAACGGTTGTTATAGCAAGATTTGGGGGTTGCTCCCGTGAAGTAATTGCTAATGTGGTGGACTACGGCCTCGAAGTAAGCGAGTTAGAAATTCAGTCGCACTTTCGAACTGAAACCTTTGGGAAAGGTATGAATCCCCCAACCCCAAGCACACAGACTATCGGTTAAATAGTGCCACTACTGTTTTTCTACAAGGTTGGCTTTGTCATCAAATTACCCATGAATGTTGATATGACACTTAACAAAGAAATCATACCATACCAGTGTTATAGTGATATACCCGATGACATCACAACACGGACCCTCCCCGACACTATAAATAGTGACTGGCTTGATAAACGAGGCAAATGAGTCTAGTCAGCTACCGGTTAATGTCTGTATTTCAGTAAACATATACTGCTGTAAACCTTACACTTCTTTGTGTTATTCATTTCTGGCCCTTCAAGACAACAACAACCAGTCTGTTGTTCTATTTTCTTATAGCTATGGGGGAATAGTTGGATTCACATTTCTCCTGAGGGTATCACCACTGTGTGAAATACATATATTCAAGAAAACTTCGTTTAAAAATATCAAGCCCGTATTTATCATCCTTAGTTTAAAGGTTTAAAAAAGGAATCTTATAATTCACAAACTGTACGTCTGTCCGTCCGTTCGTCCGTTCAACTAAGGCTTCTCCATTTTACCTTGATTTCAACCAAACTCTCAGAAATGGTAAGATTCGCCTTAAAAAAAGATCTTAAACTTTATTTGACCAATGTTGTTTAATTTTATCAAGAGACAATAAAATGATTTAATTCATCAAATTTCCATCCATCCATCCATCCATACAACTAAGACTTCTCCACTTTTGGCTCGATTTCAACTAAGCTTTCAGTAATTATAGGATTCATGCCTGGGAAATTTTAAAACTTCACTAGGAAATCCAGCTCAGACTGCTTCTTAGGTGGGAGCTGTCTCTCACCTTCCACGACTTATTATCCACCTTGAAGTTAAAAGGGATGTTTGTTGCACGCTCAATATCAATAACACACATTCTGAGTTATCGTTACGAAAGACAGACGTTTTTCTCCCTCTCTATCTGCATTTAAAATCCCTGCGATGACACTAGGTGTCGTGCTAAAAGGGAATCAATTTAATCTCAACGATCAAGACTTAGAAACTCAATCCTGAAAAATAATAAAATTAAATGTTTACAAAATTGAATATTTATTCGAAATATGTATTAATTTTTAAAGGTTTAGAGGGTCTTTTTGATATCCCGAACGAATCCGAAGCCGTCTTCCGTACGCTACGCTCGGTGTAAACAAAGTTGTAACCCGCTATAAATAAACTATGTAAACAATAGAATATCCTTTCATCATCATCAGGTAGGTGGCCGTACGGATAATTATCTTAAACTTTAATGAAAGAAACTTTACGTTTTTTATTTAATAACCATCTTACAGCCCGTTTAGACCAAGGTTTCCTCCCTAGGCAATGTTAGCTTGGCAGGTTTGAGTTTATTACTTGGCTCTTGAAGTGCTCCCAAAATGGTAATGCCGAAGAGATCAAGTATTTGTGACAGCCACGAATGAGTTAATTGCATGGCTCTTGAGGTGCTCCCAAAAGGGGAATACCAAAGAGGTCAAGTATTTGTGACGGCCACACACGTGTTTATTGCCTGGCGCCTGAGGCGTTCCGAAAAGGGAATGCTGAAGAGATCAAATATTTTGTGACAGCCATGCATGAGTTTATTGCCTGGCTCTTGAACTGCTCTGAAAAGGGAATGCCGAAGAGATCAAGTATTTGTGACGGCCACATATGTATTTATTGCCTGGCGCCTAAGACGCCCCAAAAAGAAATGCCGAGATGATCAAGCATTTTTTGTAGAGGACACACACGAGTCTCGATTCTTGTGAAGCCTCTCCTCAATAAAAGGCTTCATATCGAATCTGACTTGGAGGGAAATCGGATCCCCACCATCTTACACTTTGTATGCAAATGGGGAAATCCCACAAGTAACTAATGATATTCCAATATCAATTCCCTTTATAAGCTAAAATGAATAAATGCTTGTTTTAAATACATTTTTGCATTTACACACAAATACCTTCAAAATATCTGTGTTGCTTCAGAAGTGCGTGCCAAAGAAGATAAAATTTGGTTTGGTTTCTTTGTTTATTGGCATATCAACTTTTGTAGGTTATTTAATGCCAAATCCATCCTTCAAGAAGAATGGTAATGGTACTATTTAACCCATAGCTGGGAGGATAAGGGGGTTCATACCTTTCCCAAAGGTATTTGTCCGAAAGTGAATAGCGCGACTCGAGCTCGCTTACTATTATTCCGCAGTCCATCGCTTTAACCATTACACCACGGGAAACCCCCTTAAATTTGGGACTAATGCTTTCTTATTCATGAAGCCTTGCGTTGGATAACTGTTAATGAGCTGGCCTAAGTAGACCATTACTTGTGATATCGATTCTCACAAGTGCTATCATACTTCTGCCCATGTGCCAAAACTAAGCTTAGTGCAATGGTTAACAAGCTTAATGTAATGGCTAACAAGTCAATCTTACAGATCAATTATTACAGAATAGTGAGTTCGATCCTCCCTAGGTTCCCCTAAATTTTTGCCAAATATAAACAAGAGGGGGAAATTGTAGCATAATGATAATAATAATAATAGCTAGTGGTGGTAGGATCTTTTGGGGCTTACGTCCACCAAAGAGAGATAAAGGAACGAACGAACGAATGAACACAGGCAGCTTTGGGTTTCTTTTCCCCACTCATTTTCTAGAAGAGGTTTTATTCAGATATTATACGGAACACCAGTCCCATCAAAATTTGGTATTCGAGATATCATTATTATTTAGTAACACTCTTCCACATACTGAAGTTTATTGCTTCAAAGTTATTTTGTTCGTTTCGAATTTCTTTTTGCAATTTCCGTCTCTAAGGGAGTTGGGCGGAAGAGTACCTTTTAAGGTAACGTTTTCTTCCTCTAAAAGTGCTTGAAGTTTCGAATTTTATTTTTATAGCATTGTAAATAAAGACGTTTTCTTTCTTTCTTTCTTTCTTTCTTCATTTAAATGACGTAATTGTTGTTTTATTGAGGATTTTACCTTACCTAAAAATATCCTGAGTATACACGAGAAGGGGCCACTGAAGAGCAAAGTTTAGGTTAGTAAAATAAAATATCTTGTCACTTGAAACGTACGAACAGTTACAGAATTGGGAAAGACGTGGTCAAGTAAACCATCTCGCTCGTAGTTGTGTGATATTTGTTGTTATACATTAAGACTTTTCCAGGATATGGCATACCAGTCTTAAGTTGTGATATGTCCCGGAAAGAGATATATCTAATCGAAGTAGCTGAGTGGCTTGGCTACTGTAACAGGTGTAGTACAATCGAGCAGGTAGGTAATCGTACTGGTACTAAACGCGTGTTCGTACCGACACTGGACGGTCGTAGTCGTTGTCAATATACCTCTACTTTGGTCTGTATTTATGGCTCACACCAGCCAATCATATTACTGTGACAGGGGACCCAGGTGTATGCATATTCATTATATCAAGTCAAACACTTACTCGTCTCAGTATTGTAGTAATTTACGAAGCTCTTTTCTTCGATGTAGCACAAGGCCAAATGAATGGAGCACCTAATGAGACTCGAACTCACTCGTGTAGGTTTGCTAGTCTAGCATGCTAACCATTACACCACCAGAGGTGCCCTCTCGTCTCAGTATTGTACAGCGATTTGCGGTACAATAGAGATCTTTTTTCTTGTTTGATAGCTATAAATTTTTTTCTGATCCCGCTTGTCAATTTTAAAGATATTTTATTTTTCGTGATGAAGTTCAGTATTTGTCTTATATATCAAAACTATTATCTAGAAACTCTAAACTCCATAGTGAAGCTTATTGGTTCGGTGTTATGTTGATAGTTTCTTGTTTCTTTGGGCAATTCTTGTTTCATGGCAGAGTCAGTTGTTTGATTGATTAATTGATTTTAACGGCATTTCAAACCGTCTTGAGTTTTATGCCATCCGGTCAGGGAATCATGTTCATTGTATATTTGTATTTACATTTTTGTGTAGTTCTTTCCCAAGAGTTATTTTTGTTAAGAGTTATAAGATATCCAGTATTCCTATCGAAAAAAAAAAATGATTTTCACAACAGCCCAGTGGGCTGGAGTTATAGAATACATTGACTGCATCTCTGCAGAGGGGTAAGACCCCCACACACACCCATGAGTGTCCTAGATATGACATTAAACCATCTGATTCTGAGGCCTTAGAGATTTGGGGAATGAGGTGTACCTCTTCATTGCCATCGTTCCCAGATCCACTCTGACTCGTAGTGGTAGCACCTGATAGGGTCCTATCTATGGGTCAAAAAGAACAAACCAACTGTGCAACTGATGTTAAATTGTGACTGTTATACAGCAATATTTGAAAGCATTTAACTGATTGTTTGTTTTTAATGGCATATCAACCTTCTCGGGTTATTTAATGCCAAATCCATCCTTTTAGAAAGACAGTAGTGGTACTTTTTAACCCATAGATTGGAGGATAAGGGAGTTCATACCTTTTTGAGGAGTATTTGTTCGTAAGTGAACATAATAGCACGACTGGAGTTTAACTATTACACTTTCCCACCTCATTATACTGAGTGCAAAAAAGAGCTCATGATCGCTTAAGAATGTTATCTACAAAATATGTTAACAAATTATATATATATATATATATATATATATATATATATATATATATATATAAAGAGGATTTGGCATTAAGTAAGCGACAATGGTTGATATGCCATAAAACCCAATCAAACCAAACTAAAAGTATTTCTATCTAAAACTACTTAATGTATCAATTATTGTATCAATTAATTATTTCTATTTAATTGTAGTCATTTGTTTGTAGAGTGTAAGAATTTAAAAAAGCTAATGATCATAATAATCCTTAGTAAACAATTATATCTTCAAGTAACTATTCTAAATACAAATAATATACAGTTACATGGTATCAGGTATTTATGTCTAATATAAATAATTTTCGAACAGATCTATTCGACCAATAGATAAGACCCTAACAGGTATTACTTCTCAGGTTCTGAGTGGATCAGAGAGTAATGGCAACGAATGAGTATTCAACATTGCTTTCAGAATTCCAGAACTGGAGCCTGACCATCAGATGCAGTTTAGTGTCAGGTCCAGGTCACATCTTTTTTTTTTTTATTTGGGGGCTCTTACACATCTACAGGGGATATAATCAGCATATTTTAAACCTTGCCGACAGAGCAGTTAGGTGGAAGTGTACCTTCTAAGGTAAGCTCACACTTCTCTTGAAATAATAAAATTTTGCAGTTCATTTTCATAAGTCTTTCTTTCTTTCTTTCTTTCTTCTTTCTTTCTTTCTTCTTTTCTTCACTTAAGTGACGTAATTGTTGTTTTATCAGAGACTTTGCCTTTCCTAAAAAATATCTCGAGTGTACACGAGAAGGGGCAAATGAAGAGCAAAGTTAAAGGCTAGTAAAACAAAATGACTAGTCACTTGAAAGGTACGAGCAGTTACTGCGTTGAGACAGACGCCGTCAAGTACACCGTCTCGCTCTGAGCAGTCTGGTATTTGTTAAGAGAACGACATTAGGAAATAAACCAATAAAGAAAAAATACACCTTGGAATGCAAATGAGTAAATAAGTAATATAAATATTTGGTCTCAATGAAAAGACTAAAATACACACTGTATAGCGAAAAGCACCTGTACACACACATATACGTAGTGCATTCAATAAGTTTCCAGACCTTTTTTTTGTACAGGTATTTGAAATTGTCGTAGACTCTTGAACATACAGTATGTTATTGCTATACATCTTATGAGATGACAGACCAATTTTTATGATTTCAGAATCAAATCAACAGCTAGAGCAGCAATTGGAATACATCCTACTAAAGCCTGATTGTCACAGCTGGTGAATTTCAAAAATGTAATCTGGACGTCAGGACAATTTAGAAGAACGATATGCAATAAAATTCTGTTTTAAACTTGGAAAAAAATGCCACAGAAACGTATGCAATGCTTCAGACTGCTTTTCGACCATCTTGCATGAATCGAGCATCGTATTTTGAGGGGCAATAGAGATTGAAGGAAGGCTGGGAGTCTGTGAAGGATGATGGAGTCTGTATGGGTGGAGTAAGGAAGTTAATACACCAGAGGTGATTGGCCAAAGGATTAGGGTTAGGGTTACTATGTTGAGGTTTTAAGGGAGTTTAGCAAGATATTCAGCCGGAAGAGGCCAACACACTTCAAATTGGGTCAGTGGCATTTCCAGCAGGACAATGCACAAGTTCACAACTCCATCCTTGTCACAGACTATTTGACCAAGATGGGCGTCAAGACAGTTCCTCACCCTCCCTATAGTCGAGACCTTGCTTCCTGTGACTTTTGGCTGTCGTTATGAGACAAATGTGGGGATGAAAGAGGCTGTGACGAAGGTCATTGACACGCTCACACAAGAGGACTTCCATGGGGCCTTCCAGAAGTTGTTGGAACGGTACAACAAGTGCGTTGCAGCCGGAGGAGCTTACTTCGAAGCAGACTAGAGTTTCATGTGTGTACTATTAATAAAAGTGCCCATACGAAATAAGTCTGGAAACCTATTTAATGATCCTCGTACACCAAGGTATATAAATATATATAGAAAGTACTCTTGTTGGGAGACTTTTGTTTTGGGGTTCATGTGAAAAATAAGATGTTTACAAAATTAGAGATATACGGATGTTTATTTCCTTGTCCTTTTATTTCTGATATCTTCCTATGTGTAGTCTACATTGTATGTAACTACCCAAGTCAATCCCCATGAGCAGGGTGCGACACAGGGCCAATTTTTCAGGGGAGTAAAACTGGTTTGAATTCAGTTTCCTTCTTCCAGATTAGTTGCCTTACCACGGTTACAGAGCCTAGTCTGACCAATTGTTAACCAATAGCTGGATTCATACATTTCCCAAAGGTATTAGCGAGCGTAGTGTGAAATGCAAACAGTCTCGTTTAAAATTTGAATTCGGGTCACTAGGTTCACTTCTTACGAAGATAACCGTTACGCCAAAAGTAGCGCTCTAATTAAGTTTATATAAAAAAGAAAAAAGAAATGGACTCCAGAAAACTTAGTGTGTTCCAATGCTACGCAAATAATCTAAAAAAAAAAAACATGTCAGAGACAAAATAAATAAGGATATTTAAACAACGTCAATGTTACCCGTTCAAAGTCTCTCTTTATCTTTCGTCTTTTCAATTTTATTTGCTGTTTATTTTTATTCTTTCTTTCCTTTCTTTTAATGGTATATCAACCTTCGTGGGTCATTTAATGCCAAAGCCATTCTGGTAGAAGAATAGCTGTGATACTATTTAACCCATAACTCGGGTGGGGATAAAGGAGTTCATACCTTTCGCAAGAGTATTAGTCTGAAAGTGACCGTAATCGATCGATTGGATATCGAACTCGCTCACTAAGCTGTTGCAGTCTAGCACGTGAACCACTACCCCACTGGGACACCTCAGCGCCTTTAATTTTCATGACCTCTCTCGCACACACATACACGCATATGTCCTTTTGCTCCAGGGTGCAGTTATGCATATACAAGTAGGTACGGGCGTGTCTATATGAGTATATGTGCATATATATATATATGTGTTTGTGTGAGTGTGAGTGTGTATATGTGTTTGGAGATGTACGTAAGGGCACAGGTAGCGTATATATATATATTTACCAACCCTTCGTCACTAGTAGGATGTGACACAAGGACAAAATTTTAAGCTGTGTTAAACAGATTTGGTTGTCTAACCAAGGCTTAAGAACCCAGTCTGCCTCACTATTTACCCATATAGTGAAGGGAGAATAGTTGGATTCATACCTTTCCCAAGGGTATTAGTGCTCTGTTAAATGCAAGCAGCTTTGTCCAGGATTTGAACACGTGTCGCCGTCTGCATTTCCTATGACGATAACCATTACACCACAGGCACCTCCTATATGTATGTATGTATGTATGTAGATGTGTGTGAATAGGAATTTGTTTTTGTTTCTCATTTTCCTTGTAGAGATGACTTGTGTCTTGTACGATTTTGACACAAATCTGCGGTTGTCTACATAACGTGGGATTGGGTTGATCTGCAGGTGAAATAGTACAATTTGCGATTGGAAGTTCTTACACACAGACTAATCATATCTGTATTTACATAACCCCTTCGCTCGGATAGGATGTGACACAAGGTCAATTTTTAAGCGGAATTTTTTAGGTTTGAATTCAGAGTTTTCCTTTTCCTAGAATGGTTGCCTAGCCAAAGTTAAAGAACCCAGTTTGCCCTACTATTTATCCATAGCTGGAGGGAGAATAAATGGATTCATACCTTTGTGAAATGCAATCAGCCTCGGTCAGGATTTGAACTCGTGTCAACGTGTCCATTTCCTTCTATCTATCTATCTATCTATCTATCTATCTATCTATCTATCTATCTATCTCCTGTGTCATTGACTACCTTACCTTGATTAATCCCATCGTTTATACTCCTCAATTTTTGATTGACAGAAAAAAAATTTGTTTGAATGTCACGCATAAGTAAAAAAAAAAAAAAATTGCCGACCATAGTCGAGGCCGACCCGAAGGCTTCCTTTTCAATAGCTACTACTCCGAAGTTCAGGGGAGGGCGCTACTCCTTTCCCAGAATTGCTCCACTCACCTTTGATACGTCCCTTATAATGCTAAGTGTTAAGCAAAGAGGCATCAAGTACCGTTTTTGAGTCTTTGGTATGATCGGAATTTAACTCCAGTCTCCCTGGCTATTGGCTAACACTCTACCCAATAGGCCAATGTCATGTATATTAACCTCTAATCAAGTCATTTTTCGTGTAAATGTCACATAAACAAATATTTTACACTATCTAGAAGCTTGATTGGCCACTTTTTACACTCCCGTCCGAAGATTGTGGAAATCATGTGAAACTTATAGTTACGGACTTATAGTGTCCACATTATTCATAGTTTTTATACCTGCTCTGCCATAACAGCATCAAGTACTCTTTTTATGAAAAAAACTTTATTTGGAGAGGTAGCACCTAATTGGATCCTATCTATAGATCAAATAGAACTATTTGATATTTAAACTGAGTGCAAACAAATGTCTTTGGCTACACTGAGTTGCTTGAAATAGAACTGTTTGATCATTTAATTGTGTGTAAACAAATGACTGATGTTTAATTGAATTGTTAGTGATACATAGTAATACTTGGAGCCATTTAACTTTGTAGACTTAGGCTAAATTGAATTATAAGAAATAGAACTGTTTGATCATCTAACTGTGCATTAACAAAATATGTTTACAAATCATATATCTAATATATATGTAAAAACAGGATTTGGTATTAAAATAAACAACAGAGGTTGATATGCCATAAAACCAAACCAAACCATTTTCTAATTTGTAGTTCTTCAAACATTTTATATATATATATATATATATATATAGAGAGAGAGAGAGAGAGAGAGAGACTGTGACGAGAGTGGTTGCAGCTTTTTGTTGATGTCTGAATAGGTAATGTTATGGGAGAGTGGTTTGCCTACATTGAAACCCATTCACTTACTGTCTTATCTGTAAGGCATTGTGGAATGCTCTTTTAATGTCTGATGCACAAGTCGAAATCATGTTAAGATGATTATGTTGCGCCAATATTTTTTTGAATAGATAATTGAGTGGGTGTCTTGAAAATCCTATTTTATTTTCATTGGCTTGAACACCGACCTCTGGTGGCCGTAAGTACTGCACAAACAAAAAAAAAAGAAGAAAAAAAAACCCAACTCGTACCCCCATAACTCCGAACACCTGTATACTCTTGTGTCTGTCTTCTTTTTTCGTTTACTTTTTTTTTTTTTTTTTGTTATTTATACTTCCAACCCCCCTCTGTACTGGCTAGGTAAACACACGTGGCAAGACTACGGGTCCCCGACGAAAGCTAAACACAAATATGAATCCTGCGAGGCAACCACCCAAAATACACGAGAACAAACATGGCCGCTACCTACCGCCTGCGGTTAAAAGATTAAAAGATATTAGTACCCGATCATGGTACTGTCGTGATTTTTCTTTCCCGTCCCCCAGTTTAAACGACACAGCTGCACACGTCTGTCTCCATTCAAATCACTCAACACACACACACACACACACACACACACACACACACACACATATATATATATATACCTGTTGTTTTATCGCAGTGTAAATTTGATAACTTTTCCTCTTAAGCCAGCGAGTCAGTTAATTTGATATGAACATACTTTGATATATCTTTTTTAAAATTTTTTATTCCTTTATCCTTTTCCTTAAAATTCAACGTGGTGCAATGGATAACGCGCTGGACTATTATATCATAAGACCCTTATGAAAGGCATGAACCACCTTAGCCCATCCAGCTATTAGTTAAATAGTACCACTACTGTCCTTCTTCAAGGATGTCTTTGCCATTAAACAACCCACGAAGCTTGATAAGCTATTAAACAAAGAAACCCAACGAAACTTGTAAGTTAATACAGCAATATCTACATACGTACCTATACGTGCAAGGTGTACGTCACGGGTAAAAGGAAGAATGATATTTGTACAGAGCAAGCCATGTGCGAGACAAGGTCAATATTTAGTAGAGTACAGCTGCTTGAATTCAGAGTTTTCTGCCTTCTAAATTGATTGCTTTATCTACACTAAAGAAATCAGTCTATCCAACTATTTACGAATAACTAGGGTCAAGAGTGGAATAGAAGGATTAATGCCTTTCCCAAAGGCATTAGTGCGACGTGAAATGCAAACAGCCTCATCCAGGGTTTGAACTCGGGTAGCCGATTCCATTTCCAACAATGATAACATTTTCCCTAAGTACGCCTACCGAGCGGGCACTCAGTGAAAAACGAACTCAGAGCAGGCTATGATAGATTCTACAAAACCTAGATTAATTGTGACACAGGGCAAAAAGTATGGGGCAGTCGGTGAGAAACGAACTCAGAGCAGGCCGTGAAAATTTTTACAAAGACTTGATTAATTGTAACACAAGGCAAGAAGTATAGGGTACTCGGTAAGAAACGAACTCACAGAGGGTTATGTAAGTGTGAACTGTTATTAAGATTCACGGGCTTTTTTATAACTTAATGAAACCTGACGAAAATCTTTTATGAAATAATGGAATTCATTTAATTTTTTTTCTATTTTTATTTTTTAGTAACTTTATTCTATTTTCAGAAATATCCACAATGGCATTAATGCCATTGAGATGGTAGCCATTATACGTACTGCAAAATCCCGTTATTACGGCATTCTAGAATAATTTCAGAGTGCCGGTATAACGAGTTTACCATTGTAATACTTTAATTTTATACCAAATGTATTAATAATTATTTTAAGCTTATCCTTAGCTGATTAGACTCTTCTTTTAAAATCTATTTTCAGGTTTAGTTTGGTTTATTTCTTTATCGACATATCAACTCCCTGTGGGACAATTAATGCCAAAATTTGATTCATTTTATGTAATCATAACTATTTATAAGTTTGGTTTATTTTATTGGTTTAACGGCATATCAACTCCTTATAGTTTATTCAAGGCTAAAATTTGATTCATTTGTAAATTTTAGATTGTAACCATAACTCCATTTTCCATCGTATGTTCCATTGCATTTGTTTTTAACTGCATTTTTTATATATATATTAGTAATCGTTTGTTTGCACACAGTTATAATATAAAGTATTCCTAATACAATTTGCGCACAGTTGTAAGGTTTTAAAATATTTGTATGAAATATCAATAACTTATACACAATTATATGATTTCAAGTAACTATTTCAATTTGATAATAATCATTTGTTAGCAAGCAATTATAGGGTTTCAAGTAAATAAAAATTATAATAATGGTCCTGCAAACCTGGACAATAGACAGCCACAAAATGTCAAAGATATTCTGCGAAATCATAAAGTTGATCGAAAATACCATGTAAAACTGCAGAGTCGAAATGACAACCGGAGGAAGAAAGCTAACTGAGGTGAAAATCTTCCAGGGAGATGCGCTATCACTATTACTATTTGTAATAGTGATGATGCCACTCAATCACATATTTACGAAATGCACTGGCGGATACAAGCTTTATAAATCGCAAGAAAAAATTTACCACCTTATGTACATGGACAACATTAAATTGCTTGCAAAAAAATGAAAAAAGAATTGGAAAATCTAACATAGGCAGTGAGGATATACAGTTAAGATATTGGGAGAGAATTTGGCATGCTTATGATGAAAAGTGGAAATCGACAAATGACGGAAGGAATAGAACTACCATCTTTTCCTTACCACGGTACAACACTACTCGATACCAAACTACATAGCAGAAACCTCATCAAAAGGATAGATACCTGAGCTGCCTTCGTCTGTAAAAAAAAATCGGGACCATTCTTAAAGTAGACGAAGGAAGAACTTCAAATGGACCGGAGAACAAGAAAACTCATAACGATACATAAGGCCTTACATCCCAGAGATGATGTAGACAGGCTGTATGTATCAAGAAAAGAAGTAGAAAGAGCAGCATCGAAGATAGCGTCAATGCATCGCTACAACGACTAAAAGGTTACATAAAAAAGCGCAGACGAAGACTGATAACAGCGACCAGAAACAATACAGACAACACAAGCATCCACAGAACCAAAAATTACCATGAAACAAAAATGGGAAGAAAAGCAACTGTATTGAAATTTCAAGCTACAAACAAGCGAAATCTCTCACGAGAAAACTTGAACATGGCTAAGAAAGGGAAACCTTAAGAGAGAAACTGAATCTCTTCTGATAGCAGCACAAAACAAGGCCATAAGGATTATGTCAAAGGAAGAATATACAAGACGCAACAAAATAGCAGATTGGGTGGGGAAGGTGACCCACTGAGAATTGTGAAAGAAGTTTGAATTTGACTAAACGAACAAATGGTATATGCCCATCTCGGAATCCGTCCTAGAAAATGAGACGCACAAAATTCTTTGGGATTTTGAGATACGAACGGATCACCTAATCTCGACCAGACGACTAGTTCTTGTGGTTTTCAAGAAGGAAAATTTAAAAAAAAATAACTTGCAGAATGAATGACTTTGCCGTTCCGGCTGACTATAAGGTAGTACTGAAAGAAAGCGAAAAGAGAGATAAGTGCCAAGACCTTTTTTAGAGAACTGAAAGAGCAATGAAACATCAAAGCGACGGTGATACCAATATTAAATGGCATGCTTGGCACGGTTACCAAAGAACTGGTACAGGGACTGTAGGATTTGGAAATAAGAGGACGAGTGGAGATCATCCAAACTACAGCATTGTTGAGACCATCCAGAATACTGAGAAGAGTCCTGAACACCTGAGGAGACTTGCAATCAGACTCCAATGGAAAACCATCAGCTACGCTGATGTGAAGAACTCTAAAAAGAGTAAAGAAGAAGAAGAAGAAGAAGAAGAAGAAGAAGAAGAAGAAGAAGAAGAAGAAGAAGAAGAAGAAATCTTTAAACAAACTATAAGAGTATACAACCGGCATATAGGAATGGAATTTGTCATTGAAAAATGTGCTTTGCTGATAATGAAAATTAGAAAAGAGGAAAAATGGGAGGATTAAAACACTTGGAAAGAAGAAAGATTACAAATTCTTAGAAATATTGGAAGCGGACGCCATTAGAGATAAAAGAAAACGTAAGAAATGAGTACACCAGAAGAACTAGAAAACTCGAACCCAAGCTTTGTAGCAGAAATCTCATCAAAGGAATAAACACCTGGACAGTCTTCCTCCCTCGTACAATGTTCTCAACCATTCTTAAAATAGACAAAGGAGGAACTCGGAAATATGGACCAAAGGACAAAGAAATTAAGGAAAATACACAAGCCCTTACATCCAAGAGATACTTTGGTTTCTTTGCTTAATGGCATATAAACCTTTCTGGATTATTTAATGCCAAAACCATCCAAGCAGAAGAACAGTTGGGGTAATATTTAACACATAGCTGGGGGATAGGGAGGTTCATGCCTTTCCTAAAGCAATTAGTCCAAAAATAAGCGTAACCGTGCTACTGGAGTTCGAACTCGTTTATTACATACTCACAGTCCAGCATATTAGCCACAACGTCATGAGAACTCACTCTCGGGAGAAGACACAGACAGTCTATATGTGTCAAGAAAAGAGTGGTGATCGAGGACTCAACATCATTTGGGCCTGCACAAATATAACATTTTGAGAACTCGAGGAATAGACAAAAAAGAGCAAAGAAGACTAATTGCGGAGGCCAATGATAGCAGTACATAAAGAAAAAGAGTAAAGCAACAAAATCTAGAAAACAAAAAAGGGTAGAAGGAAGAAAAACAACTGTATCGATATTTCAAGCGACAAACTGGCAAGATTGCTGATAAGATGGCATGAACATAGCAAAGAAGAGGTAAACCCAGGAGAGAAAATGAATCTCTTTTAACAGCAGCACAAAATAAAGCCATAAAGACCAATTTTATCAAAGCGGAAATTGATAATACGCAACAAAATGGCATGTATAGGTCAGGTGAAGACAGAGATGGAACGGTTAATCACATAAGTGAATACAGCAAACTGGCACAAAAGAAGTACAAAATTAGGTACCACTGACGGAGAAAGGTAATCCACTATGAACATTGCAATAGATTGATATCTGATAATACTAACAAATGCTATATGCACAAACAAGAATATGTCAGAGAAAATTAGAAGTATAAAATTGTCGGCGACTTGAGTTATAAATGGATCACTCAGTTCCGTCCAAAAGTCTAAATCTAGTCTTAATTAACAAGAAAAAAAAGCTTGTCATCTAGTCGACCACAAAGTATAAAAGAAAGAAAGCAAAAAAGATAAATAAACATTTGGATCTTGTCAGAGAGCTGAAAAAACCGTGGAACTTGAAGGTGACAGTGATACTACTATATTTGGTGCGTTAGGAATAGACCCCTAGGGTTAAGAAAAGAGAGTGGCAGAATTGGAAATCAGAGGAAGAAACGAGACCATATTGACAACATTAATCTTGAGATCGGCTTGAATACTGAGAAGAGCCCTGGAGACCTAAGGAGACCTTCTATCGCTCACACTCCAGTGAAAGACCACCATTTAACGCTGGTGGGAAAAACTCGTAAGGGGTGAAATAATACAAAAATTTGCCCACAGTTGTATGGTTTCAAGTATTCATATCTAATACTAATAATTTTTACACAATTATAGATTTCTCAAGTAACTAATAATCATTTCTAAACAATTTTAGCTTTATATCACTATCTTAACACAAATAATTTGCATACTGTCAAATGGATTCAAATATTTCTATCTAATATCAATAATTCGAATAATAATCATTTGTTTTTACGCAGTTATGTGTTTCCCGTATTCCTATCCAATACCAATTATTTTCAAACGGGTACATTTAATATGGGATCTTAATAGATTGGTTGGTTGGTTGGTTGGTTGGTTTTTATGGCATATCAATCCTGGTTGGTCATTTAATGATGCGTATCTCCAATCCTCTTGGGAAAACGTAGCCCAGGAGGTGACTGTGTCATCTGTCAGAGTACGAAGAGTCATCTGGTTAATTGGCCGCACATTTACCATTACTAGTTAATTTGACATTGTGTCCAATGTGGACCAGTAACTCAGTGTTAGAGTTTGGTTCGCTAGTTCGATTTCCAGGGGGGAGATCACGGTATACACTGTTGGTGATACTTGATAAGGTCGAAACAGTTGGCCAGTGGTTCTGTATGTCGTACGCAGTGCTTGCCGGATTTTCTGGTCTCGGTAATTTAATTTATGATATATAATTCCTTTATTAAATGGAAGTAAACAAATAGTTTGTAGGTAACATTTTCAAATAGTTCAGCGCTCATTTTATTGCACACATTTAAATGATTTGAGGTATTGCTATTTAATATTAATTCAATATCTGTCATTTGTTTACACACAGTTAACCGAAAGCGATTTTTCAAAGTAAATAACTTAACCGATCTGTTTGAGAACGTCAAAATAGATGACATTCTGTCCTTCTTGTGAGAGATAGAGTTGTACCAAAAAATATGACAACTTAAAACTGGTTAATCTTGTGAAAACAAATGAAATCCTGCTAATAGAAAATTCTACCTACCTTAACATTCGTTTTGAAATCTTTGGTTGAATATGTATGTATATATAGACAAAATTTGGCGTTGAATGACCTACAAAGGTTGATATGGAGGTGCCCGTGGTGTAATGGTTATCGTCGCAGGATATGGACACGGCGACACGAGTTCAAATCCTGGACCTGATTGCATTTCACATAGCACTAATACCCTTGGGAAAGGTATGAATCCAAATATTCTCCCTCAAGCTATGGGTAAATAGTAGGGCAGACTAGGTTCTTCAGCCTTGGTGAGGCAACTAGTCTAGGAGAAGGAAAACTCTGAATTCAAACCTGTTAAACTCCGCTTAAAAATTGACCTTGTGTCATATCCTGCCCGAGCGGAGGGGTTGGTAAATATGACAAAGGTTGATATGCCATAAAACCCAAACAACCAACCAACAACCAACTACACACAGTTAAATGGATATACATATAATTTTTAAGTGAATAATTTCTAGATTATCTTAATTTTAGATGAATTAGAACTAATTCGTTGGCACTCAAGTATTGTAATTCTTAGTACACATTTGAATGTTTATATATATTGCTACAAAACACTAAAAATTAAATTTAACATAAGTCATTTAAGTGGTTTCAAATATTGCTCACACTAATAGTTTTATTTGCACATAGTTAAATAGTTATAAATTATCACTATTCAACACTGATAATTCTATTCAACACCATTCATTTGCACACAGTTAAATGGGTCCAAGTATTCCTATCTAAGTTGGCGAATTCATTAGCATAATGGTTAGAGTGTTCGCCAGTGTCCTGGGAGACGGGCGTTCAATCCCAGGTCGAGTCATCTCAAAGACTTAAAAATGGTACTTGATCCCTCCTTGCTTAACACTCAGCATTATAAGGTATGGATTAAGGGTAAAGTGGAGAAACCCATGGAAAGGAGTATTTGAAAAAGGAGCCTTCGGGTCGCCAACTTCACTTTTACTTCTTCCTAATACAAATAATTATATTTACCATTAATCATTTGTTTGCACACACTTAAATGGCTTCACACATTGTTATGTAACTCCAACAGTTTTATTTTCACAGTTAAATGGTTCCAAATGTTGCGATGTAACTATTCAATTTAACATGAGTCATATGTTTGCACATCGTTAAATCGTCTAACAGTTCTATTTGACCCTTATAGGGGACCCTAATAGGTATATTCTACAGCTCCAGATAAAAGGGTACTCAAAACTTCTCCAGAAGTCCAGAACTGAAGCCTCACCATCAGTATCATATATAGGACATCCCTTTGTATGTTTGGAGTTGTCCCTACGCAGGGGCATACAGTCAGCACATTCTTAGTCTCGCCGACAGGGTGGCAGAGAAAATAGGGAAAGATATATCTGGAGAAACACATCGGTACAAATGACAATAAAAAAAACAAAAAACCATTTACTCACAGAACTATAAGGGCTTTGTACGCTAAATACGGCCATTATTCTTACCATTTCGAGCAGACAGGATCCAACCTTCCCTCTACACACATATAGTCCTATCACCTTGGCCCTTTTAAACAACTGTCCGATTCTAACTGTGTATCATAAAACTTTTGTTTTTATGAATAGCTAAGATGTTTTTGTTCTTTTTCTTTTGTTCGATTCGCGAAAATCAAAACCTCCTTCCATTAGGGACATTGTGTGTGTGTGTGTGTGTGGTCTGAATAAGAAACAGGAGTGAACCTCTTTGGATTTCATGCAAGCAGAACTCAATATTGACTTTCTTTAGCCTGACAGCTGACAATTATATTATTCATTTCTTTATATATATATATATATATATATATATATATATATTATTATTATTAAAGATGACAAATAAGAATTTTGAGTTTTTTTATTAGCTTTCCAAGTTCATGGGCGAGATGTTGTAACTGAAGATGAAAACTGTTTAATAATTGTCCGAAATCTCTGATGTTGTCGCCGGAGTACATAAACCTTTGACTTTCGTTAGTCATTGTCGAGAATGTGGTTATGACCACACATATGTATATATATATAAAGAGAGAGAGAGAGAGAGAGAGAGAGAGGGGCATGTTGACAGACTGACAGACTGAGGTTTACATTTGCAGCCACATGATTTATACAAAGTGATACTAAAATATCAAAAAATATTTAAAAATAAAAATAAAAAACATGAACGGAAACTATATTGACAAAGAGCATGTGTTTTGGTGATGTGGGAGATAAAAATTTAATTTCAAAAGAATAGTCTGTAAGATCGATACAATTCGGCGTCATCGTACGTGTCCAGCGCGTCCCGTGGGGCAAGGGGGGGTGTCGGACCTTCATACCGGTCGATTTACTCATTTATGTTCGGTACTCTCTCACCACCTTCTTACACTGAATCGGCTTGACGTACTGGTAGGGAGAAATGACAACTGACAAGATGAAAGAAAGTGCAAACGAAAGAAAACGAACGAAAAACGCTGGGGGAATTTGCTTTCGTCACATTATCCAATGGCACACTGGCCTCAGTCAATTCGTGAATACCAAACCGTTGATTTCAATACGACAATATATATATATACATATATATATGAGTCACTATTTGTCTTTATGTATGTGTTTGCGTGTATCTGTCTCTCTGTACTATACATACAGATATATACGTGTTTGTATGCGTCTTTCTCTGTCCTTTATACATATGTGCGTCTTTCTCTCTATCTCTCTTTCTCTCTCTCTCTCTCTCTCTTATATCCAATGTATATATATATATATATATATATAGAATAAATTAAGTCTAAGAATCGACTAAAAAGGAAAAATCTATACAGAATATATAATATTAATATATTCAAATAGAATGAGCAATGCATGGCTATGGGTATATATATATATATATATATATATATATATATATATATATATATATATATATATAGCTCACTTGCAGAGGAATTATTTAATTATAAATTTAAGAAGGATTACATATATTGAGTTTTACTTGATATTAATAATAATAAAGATATATATACATTTATATATATATATATATATATATATATATATATATATATATATATATATATATATATATATTATTATTATTATTATTGATATCAAGTAATATATATATATATATATATATATATATATATATATATACATATATATTCCACACGTGTTATTACTGTTATCCTATTTGACATTTGAAATATATATATATATATATATATATATATATATATATATATATATATATATATATTTTAAATAGAATAGCAATAAATACACTTACTGTTTACCTCATAATAAAAAAGCAGGAAAAACTCTGGCCGATCCACAGATGAGCTCGTATTCGACATGTTGAATACGAGCTCACCTGAGGATCGGCAACGTGAGTCAAGAGTTTTTCTTCCTTTTATTATGACGTAAACAGTACGTGCATTTTAAAACGCTTGTCACACGCCTAAATATTCACGTGATCTAAGCTAGATAAACGCGATAAACATTATTTCATCGCCTTTATAGATTTAAATTGTCTTATACATAAACCATCTGATCTCAACTAAGTCGGCCGGCAAATTTGAAAGGAGTATTTGGTTTCATTCAGAGTGTTTATTTAGTAATTCATTTTGTTCAAGGATATGTATAATTTATACTTTTAATTAGTTTATTATCATTTCACAAATTAAAAGAAACCAGCTTAAGAATTGACTTTGAGTCACATCCTACTTGAGGCTCTCGTAGCATACGGGTTATCATTATAGGAAATCGACACAGTGACCAGAGTTCAACCCCAAACTGAGGCTGTTTGCATTTCACATAGCGCTAATACCCTTGCGGAAAGGTACCAATCCAACTATTCTCTCTTACCTGGAGTTAAATTAGAAAGCAGACTTGGCTTTTTAACCTGGGTATGGCAACGGGTCTTGGAGAAGGAAAACTCTGAATTCAAACCAGTTGTAACCAGTTTAAAAATGACATTCTGTCACATTCTACTTGCGGCAGAGGTAATGTATACATACATACGCACGCATGCACGCATATATGTAAACATAGAAATAATCTATATATAAAAATATTTGTTGCAGGTCAAAGAAAGAATATAAATAAATTTTGAAATAAGTAGATCTACGAAGAGATTTGTATTTTTTGAATTTATTTGTTTCCAGCTTGTTGCTTTCGTCAAAGTACATACGGGTTATATATGTGTATGTTTCTAGCTTGTTGCTTTCGTCAGAGAACATATGTGGCACAAGGCCTTGTTAATGGGGTACTCAGTGATACTTGAACTGACTCTTGTTTGCAGTTTGAATGTTTTTCAGTTGGTTCGGGCAGGTTTTATATGGAGGTTATTCTCCCTTTTTGTTCGAGTGTGTTTACTTTAGTCTGCTCTTTAATATTTGATATGTTTATCGTTGTGCATGTTGGAGTGGTTTAGGGTTTCACAAACAGTCATTTTTCTTCTCTGTGTGAGTGTGTGCCTTAGGAATATTTTTTGTGTGTGGCTGTGTGATTTTAAATTTACTGGTAGCTCTTTCCATTTTTTTTGTGTGTATATGTATACATATGTCTATGCATGTTTTTTTTTGTGTGTATATATATATGTGTGTGTGTTTGTGTGTGTGTTTCCAGCTTGATGCTTTCGTCTGGGAATATGTTTGGCATAAGGTCTATTTAATGGGTATTCAATGAGATTTTCATTTACTCGTCTTTGTTATTTGTATGGTTTTTAATTTCTTATGATAATTTATGATTGAGTCGAAACAGAGTTAACGGTGTTTGATGAATATTAATTTTTCGGCTATGCTATCATCAGACTCAGTATCTACGTTATCCTAAATAAGATACTCATGATCTATCACGGATATTAAATACTCTTTATAAATACACCAAACTACATTTTATATCTATGTATCTATCTAACAATGTATATATATATATATATAAGTTTCTCTGCTGCGTGTCCTTTTAAATCTTAAGAGTTCAGTCTTACACTTCGAATCTCCGGCTGCCGATTAAACTACAGTTGATAATCTTATTATAATCTGATTAAAATGACTTATGATCTTCGGAAATGTTACAGCTCATAATATTCACAGATCAGTGCTGGTGGGTGCTCTGTTTGTTTAAACTGATAAGAGGCCGCATCGAATTCATTCTTATATTGATCGTTGGCTGTCGAAACGGCAAAACTTGACTTTACCAATGTCAGAAAAGTTGGTCTCTGCCCACGCGAAAGAAACTTAATTGCACGAAGGCTGATCGATTTATCAATACTCCGAGTTCTTTTTATTGGGTTTCTTTATTCTATATACGAGCATCTGAGATCAGTCTCTTTCATATTAACGTAAAATGGCTAACCTAGGGTGATGGCGTTTTGGTATCCTTCAATGTACTCCTCTCAAGAACTTAGGCATTCATCCCAGTGTCCCTTCCAATTTTCAGTCTGCAAAGTCCTATTTCGGGAACACCATCAGCTGCCTCTTCATGATCCTTGAAATCTTATTCACGACATTTCAACATCGATTTTAGCTTTGAAAAAATTCGGAGGGAGTTAAATTTGGATTTAGCGAGTGCTAAGTTGAGTAATGTAACCTTTTCTTATCTCCTCTTGAACACCCCACCCTCAAAATGTGATGGTGACAAAGTACATGAACTTATCTAATGGAGTCTCATTGCAGACTGAGCTACAACACAGAAGAGTGTCGTATGATGCCTGCGCTGTAATGTCCTCTCTGACTTGCAAAACTTTATTTAGGTCGCATAACTAGTTGTCAATATACTAAAAATGCCTTGATATTTTCCGAAAAACCTCGTACAGATAACACGTCTGTTATCGAGAAAAATATCATGAAGAAGACCCACTCGAATAACACTGCTCGGATATCAAAAAATATTTAGAACTAATGGTTAGTAAATAAGGTACGAGTATCGAAATACATGCGCATCCAAGTCTTGCACATTTGCATACACTTAAAAAAAGTAGTTTTGCAGAATGTCGAATTCATATTGCAATAAAAGAATGAATTGCTTAGCAATGTCTAATCACCATCGCTAGATTATTCTTAAGTTGCATTATATATATATATATATATACAGCACACCTATGGATTGGCAACGTGAAATTCTGTGCCGTGACTTTTTAGCTTGTTTTTACTGTTAACCTATCTTATAGTTGAAATATTGTAATGAAATTGTAAAGTTGTATATAGAATACACGGGGATCATTAGATATGTTTCCAGACTTTTTTCGTGTGGGCACTTTTATTGATAGTACACACATGAAACTCTAGTCCCCTTCAAAGTAAGCTCCTCCGGCTGCAATGCACTTGTTGTACCGTTCCAACAACTTCTGGAAGGCTCCATGGAAATCCTCTTGAGTGAGCGTGTCAATGACCTTCGTCACACCCTCTTTCATCTCCTCATTTGTCTCATGACGATAGCCTCTGAGCTTAGGGAATAACCAATAGTCACAGGGAGCAAGGTCTCGACTATAGAGAGGGTGAAGAACTCTCTTGATGCCCATCTTGGTCAAATAGTCTGTGATAAGGATGCAGTTGTGGACTGGTGCATTGTCCCCGTGGAAATGCCACTGACCCAATTTGACCCCTTATGCCACTCAAAAACTGATGCTCGATTCAGGCAACATGATCGAAAAGCAGTCTGAAGCATTCCATACGTTTCTATGGCATTTTTTCCAAGTTTAAAACAGAATTTTATTGCATATCGTTCTTCCTCACGTCCAGATTACATTTTTAAAATTCACAAGCTATGACAATCAGGCTTTAGTAGGGTGTATTCCAATTGCTGCTGTAGCTGTTCATTTGAAGCTGAAATCATAAAAAATTGGTCTGTCATCTCATAAGATGTATAGCAATAACATACTGTATGTTCAAGAGTCTACGACAATTTTAAATGCCTGTACAAAATAAGTCTGGAAACTTATTGAAGGCACCACGTATATATATTCTCTCACTCACATACGTATGTGAATATATATAGCCAATCTGAGGGTGGACTGAAAAGTTAATTGGCTGAAAAGTTCATGGGATGACATCATATTTGCTGTTGATAACTTTTTAACCGATGGGATCCAAGCACTGCAATACCGATGGAAGAAGTGTATGAACCACAAGTAGGACTATAATGAAAAGTAAACCGTATTTGGTGAAATTCCATTAAAATATATTGGTCAGTCAATGAAATTTTTGGTTGATCCTCCTATAGGTATAGCTTATATGTATCATATATATTTTTGTTACACACACACACACACATATATATATATATATACAGTTGCATATATATATATATATATATATATATTGTTGCATATATATATATTCATATTTTGAACCATATATGTATATATTGTAGAATATATATATGTGTGCGTATATATATGTATACATTTTTTTTTGTTTAAAAAAAGAAATTTAAAATAGTATTGCATATACATATGTGCGTATATATATATATATATATATGTACGCACATATGTATATGCAATATATATATATATATATATATATATATATATATATATATAAAGTGAGAAAGAAAGAAAGAAAGAAAGAAAGAAAGAAAGAAAGAGAACGATATGAAGAGAGATACACAGAAATGAACAGAAGTGAAATATCCAAGAGCTGTTCCTGTCTGTGCGTCTCTCTTCATGTGAAATATCCAAGAGGAATAATTATTTTATGCTATTTACTTTTTGATTGTTTTGAACTGACTCCCCCAGAATCGTTTCAGTATTCCACAACTCAGGAGAACCGATGTCCGGAAGACCGAAGTTCAATCCCTGGTCGAGTCCTACCAAAGACTCAAAAATGGTAATTGATGCCGCCTTGCTTAACACTCAGCAGTAAAATGTAAGGATCAAAGGCCCAAAGATGGTCGAAAGTATCCCAACTCGGACTACTCCTACAGAGATTTTGGACAGTTCATATAAACTGCCTACAAGCACAGTTGCGACATCTCATTCGACTAAAAGAAAAGCTGGAATAATAAAAAAGAAAAAAAGCCAAACACTAAATCCTTATCTCATTTTGAATAAAAGCATGACTACAATATATATATATAAGTAAAGTAGGCGACTGTAGTCGAGAGCGATCAGAAGGCTCCTTTTCAATAGCTTCTACACTGAGGTGTCGGGGAGGGTCTACTCCTTTCCTTGGATTGCTCCACTTTAACCTTGATACGTACCTTATATTACCGAGTATCAAGCAAGGAAGAATCAAGTACCATTTCTAAAGTCTTTGGTATGACGCCACCTGGGATTGAACCCAAGTCTCCGGAACCATAGCCGAACACTATTGCCACTAGGCCAATGAGCCGGTTATATATATATATATATATATATATATATATATATATATATATATATATATATATATATATATATATATATATATATATATATATATATATATATATATATATATATATATATATATATATATATATATATATATATATATATATATATATATATATATATATATATATATATATATATATATATATATATATATATATATATATATATATATATATATATATACTCAAAAAACACACACTCACACATTCTTATATTTGTTATTGCTCTGGCCGCTCAGTCGCTTACTTGACCTGTATTTTCTTGTTCTAACTGTCCAATTTTACTTTTCTTTAATTTTCATTTCCATACATACATACATAAATACATATAATTGCTAAATCTGTGATACTTATGTTGAGGTAATTGGGACTCTACTTAGGCTAGTTCCAATAAACTGAAATCCTTGACAAAAATAATGATGTTTCTCCACACCGCCGTGTTGCTGGTGGTCGACTGGATTCTTTAATATGAACTATAGACGAAGACATGACAACAAATCGTATTTCATGTGATGCCCATAAGAAAAAACACGAGGGAAAACGCGGTTCCAGTTTGCATGGAGGAGAGGAAGAAAGATATAAAAGAATGATGAAGGAGATAAGAACGAAAATGATATAAGGCAGAAAATGGAGAAAGAAATGACAAAATATGAAAATATTCGAAAGAAAGAAAGAAGTAGAAAGATATACAAAGGTATACAGAATAGAAAGGAAGGAAGAAAGAGGTGTTGGGAGAAGGAAAGCAAAATGCAACGAAATTAAAATGTCATGAAAGAAAGAAAGAGATTGCAAAGAATATGACTTGAATATATAAATAACGAAAGAAAGAAAGAAAGAAAAATATTGCAAAGAATATGACTTGAATAAATAAACAAATGAATGAAAGAAAGAAAGAAAGAAAGATAGAAAGAAAGAAAAAAGATTGCCGAGAATGATATGACTTCATTAAATAAATAACAAAAGAAAGGAAAAAAGAGAGAGAAAGAAAGAAAGATATAGAGAGAAGGAAAGCGTAATCAAAAAACATTACAAACAAACAAACAAACAAAAAAGATATTCCGATGAGGAAACCAAAATAAAACTTGTTTCTTTTATTTACCTATTTTCTCTCTTTTTTGTTTTTAATGTCTTTGTTGTTTAATTCTATTATTTACAATATGTCTTCTGAACCCGTAAGGTTTCTTAAGTAGCAGGGGTTCATGATTATATTGATGCTTCAATTTAGGAAGGATTGAATTATTCTAATAGTATTGCATAATTATCTCCCTTATATACAGGATTTGGATGATTAAAAATAACGTTTAGTGAGGACACAAACTTTACAAAATTAGTATTCAGTTAAAAATTGGACTGGAAAATGCTTTATTCTCTAAAAGTACTTTAAGTATACGGCTAAAATAAAAAAAAACCCAGATATCTCTGTTTTCGCTGAATTATAGTCACACACATGAAATTAAAATGAGGGATACTAAGCATAAAGGTTGAGGGAAAGGCATGAATCTGTACTTTCTTCCCTCAGCTATAGATCAATAGTAGGACAGTCTGGGTTCTCTAACCTAGGTAAGGCGACCAGTCTGGAAGAAGGAAAACTGAATTCAAATTAGATTTAATAACCTTAAAAATTCACCTTGCGTCATCCTGGCTGTGGTGAAGGGTTGATTAAATACATTGGTTTGGTTTCTTTGTTTAATGACATATCAACCTTCGTGGGTTATTTAATGCCAAAAACACCTTTATAGACAAACTAGCAATAATATTTGACAAACAGCTGGGTTGATAAGGGAGGTTCATACCTCTCCCAAGAGTAATAGTTCGGAAGTGAACGTAATAGCGTGACTAGTGCTCGAACTCGCTTACTAATATGTCACAGGGCAACTCTGGTGGTGTAATGGTTAGCAAGCTAGACTAGCAAACCTTCACGAGTGAGTTCGATTCTCATTTGGTGCCTCATTCATACGCCCTTGTGCCACATCTGAGCAAACCTCTTAGTAAATTACTACTACAATTTTACGGTCCAGTACTTTAGCCACTACGCCACGGAGACTCTCCGAGTATTCTTGGGTAAATACACAGAAATAAAATGAGTTTTTTTTTGTATGTAGATAAATAAAACAATTAAAATAAATGAAAGAAAATGGTATTTAAAAGAAAAGACTAGAAAAGAGAATTAAGTTCAGTTTACTTACCTGAATCTAGAGCTCTTGATTGCCTCAGGTCCAGTCCGTTCATATCGACAAACGCGTAGATGATGTGCGTACACAAGTATGGGTCGATGTTTTCAGGTTCAAATTTACCAACGCCCAAGCGGTCATTAGCCGAACTGCTGTAATAGCAGAACACTTTTCTGTTGGCTGTCAGTAGGGAAAAAGAAAGCGAAATACATCAAGTGTGGAAACATAGAAAGGCAGATATTCGAGCAAAGAAAGCACTATCAAAAGTAAAAGATTAGCTTCACTTTTTTTTTCTTTTGGGGATTGATAAAAGGATTCGGAATTCCTTATTTCTCTTATTCCTTGATAAATAAGTAATTATGCTCCAGGAGTTTTATACCATTCCAAAAAAGCGCCACCCATCGGAATACCGACAATAAAGCTTTTAAATTAGCCCCTTTGACGGGGTTTTGGGTTATCCCCCGAAGAGGGCTTAGACTTCAAAAACAGGAGTGACCTGAATTTGACACTAAATTGCATTTGATGGTCAGGATCCAGTTCTGGATATCTGGGGGGTGCAGAGTTTCCATTCATTGCTATTACTTCCTGTTCCACTCTGGTCCGGAGTGATAGTAACTGTTGGAGTCTTATCTATGGGTCAAATAGATGTGTGAAAATTATTTGTATTTGATAGGAATACTTGACATATAACTGTAAATTATTCGTTTTGAGATAAGTTACTGAAAGCTAAAATTGTTTAATATGGATAATTATTATCTTGAATTGCGGCGTATAAGTCGACCTTTTAAGCAGGAAGACTACTTACGTGAAACTCAGAGTAATGAGTTGTCTTACTGTAAATTGTGGCGTGCAACTCAACCTGGCAAATAAGTCAACCTGAAGATTTTTAGCTCAAAATTCTACGTTAGACCTACTCCTGCTCTATTGGTCAGTGGCATTCCAGTTGGCGTTTACAGACAGTGCATCAGCTGTTGGAAACGGCGTGTGATATAGCGTTGATATAATACTTAATTTGTATTATAGTTTGATTAATATATGTTACCGTATTTAACGGCATATAAGACGCACGGGTGTATAAAACGCACCGCAATTCCCGCAGGGCAAATCAAGAAAAAGCAAAGTACTAATATTAAATGTGATGAAATTAATATAATGAGGTCGCCAACTTTACTTTATTTTTTAAACGGGTTATAATATGGTAATTATTAAAGATAAAGAATGTAGAATCACTTTAGGATAATTATAACTAAGCAGTACTGTGCCATATTGCATCTGGGTGGTGAGATGGTCATTAAAAAAATTAAGAATGTAGAATCACTCTCATTAAAGTTTAGGATGATTAGAATCACTTTTATTAAAGTTTAAGATAATTATTAATAAGCCATATTACATCTAGGTGGTAAGATGGTCATTAAAAAAATAAAGAATGTAGAATCACTCTGATTAAAGTTGAGGATGATTATTTCTAAGCAGTACTTAGCCATATTACATGCTGCTTGTAAGATGGTAATTATTAAAAATAAAGAATGTAGAATCACTTTCATTAAAGTTTAAGATAATTATTACTAAGCCATATTACATCTAGGTGGTAAGATTGTCATTAAAAAAAATAAAGAATGTAGAATCACCCTCATTAAAGTTTAGGATGATTATTTCTCAGCAGTTTTGTTCGCCAATGGTCTGGGAGACCTGGGTTCAATCGCGTCATACCAAAGACTTTAAAAATGGTACTTGATACCTCCTTACTTAACACTCAGCAATATAAGATAGGTATCGAGGGTAAAGTGGAGCAATCCAGGGAAAGGAGTAGCGCCCTCCCCTACGCCTCGGTGTGGTAGCTATTGAAAAGGGAGCCTTCTGGTCGCCCTCGACTACGGTCGCCAACTTTAGTTTACTTTTTACTATTTCTAAGCAGTACTTAGCCATATTACATACTGCTTGTAAGATGGTAATTATTAAAAATAAAGAATGTAGAACCACTTTCATTAAAGTTTAAGATAATTATTACTAAGCCATATTACACCTGGGTGGTAAGATGGTCATTAAAAAAATAAAGAATGTAGAGTCACTTTTATAAGTTCCCCTACATGATTCTCTTTTTTTTTTTTTTTTGTTCTCTAGGCAGTACTTAGCCTTATTTCATAAGGGTTGTAAGATGGAAATTATTAAAAATAAAGAATGTAGAGTCACTTTCTTTAGGAAACTTCTTTCTAAGCAGTACTTAGCCTTATTACATAGGGGTTGTAAGATGGAAATTATTAAAACATGTGCAAACAGATTGTTATTAGATAAAAATTGTTACTTGGAACCATAAATTGTAGAAAAATTATAATCAGATAGGAATACTTGAAATCATACAATGATGACCAAAAAATGCTTTTAAACAAATACACAGAAAATGTGAAAATGAATGTGACTCCTTTACATGTGAATAAAATTTTGCCGTTGTCGTGACGAACCACATGAGACTGTGAGATGCCTAACTCACCTGATATTTTACCGGTGCTACTCGCCTGATTTTTCTCTATGGTCTTTTTTATCACTTAGAATATTCGGACTATTGTCTTAATCGTAATACTCATAACGTTTCGGCCGATATGTCCCTCGAGCTTCTTCATGTGTTTCATGTTGCATACTATTGTTATTATTATTCCTTTAAGAGTTTTTCACACCCGTGTTAGCAGATGGATTTTCATAGGAGTTTGAGAGACAGTAAATTTCCACAAGTCTCCAGAACTCTTCTCAGTATTCTGGCAGATTGTAAAAATTCTGTAGTCTGGATGGTCTCCATTTGTCCTCTTATTTTCAAGTATTCATTTCCATTTACCAATCTTTGGGGATTGTTCCAAGTGCACCAATTACAATAGGCATTAACGTCACCTTCAAATTCCATAGTTTGTGGTATCCTCATTGTGTAATGGTTAAAGCGCTGGACAGCGGAATGGTAGTAAGCGAGTTCGAACTCCAGTCGCGCTATTACATTCACTTTCGGACAAATACCCTCGGGAAAGGTATGAACCCCCTTATCCTATGGGTTAGATAACATCACGGCGGTTCTTCTAGAGGGGTGGGTTTGGTTGATATGCCAAAAAGAAACAGGTTGATATGCCAAAAAGAAACAAACAAAGAATATTTCCGTGGATTTTTTAATTTTTTTGTTGTTTTTTTTTTTTCGCGCGGTCAAGATATTTACCTCTCTTTTCACTTTCTTTTAGTTTTGCTCTGTGGACGGCAAAATCCACTATTCGACATGTTCTCTCGGTTTTTGTTTTTTTTAACTATCACAAGGTCTCGTCAAATAGCCGAAATTAGGTGATATCTCAAATTATTATTGTTATCATTATTAATATTTATTATTATTATTATTTCAATCTTTGGGGGATCGTTCCAAGTGCACCAATTACAACGGATATCACCGTCACCTTCATATCCCATAGTTTGTTTTTTTTTAGTTCTCTTGCAAGTTCATGATATTTATCTCTCTTGTCACTTTCTTTTGAGAGATAAATATCAAGAACTTACTAGAGAACAAAAAAAAAAAAAAAGAGAATCATGTAGGTGAACTTATAAAAGTGACTCTACATTCTTTATTTTTTTAATGACCATCTTACCACCCAGATGTAATTTGGTTAAGTACTATTTAGTAATAATTAAACTAAATTTTAATGGAAGTGATTCTACATTCTTTATTTTTAATCATTTCCATCTTACAACCCGTATGTAATAAGGCTTAGTACTGCTTAGTAATAAGTATCCTAAAAAAAGTGACTCAACATTCTTTATTTTTAATAATTTCTATCTTACAACCCGTATGTAATAAGGCTAAGTACTGCTCAGTAATAAGTATCCTAAAAAAAGTGACTCAACATTCTTTATTTTTAATAATTTCTATCTTACAACCCGTATGTAATAAGGCTTAGTACTGCTTAGTAATAAGTATCCTAAAAAAAGTGACTCAACATTCTTTATTTTTAATAATTTCTATCTTACAACCCTTATGTAATAAGGCTTAGTACTGCTTAGTAATAAGTATCCTAAAAAAAGTGACTCAACATTCTTTATTTTTAATAATTTCTATCTTACAACCCTTATGTAATAAGGCTAAGTACTGCTTAGTAATAAGTATCCTAAAAAAAGTGACTCAACATTCTTTATTTTTAATAATTTCTATCTTACAACCCGTATGTAATAAGGCTTAGTACTGCTTAGTAATAAGTATCCTAAAAAAAGTGACTCAACATTCTTTATTTTTAATAATTTCTATCTTACAACCCGTATGTAATAAGGCTAAGTACTGCTTAGTAATAAGTATCCTAAAAAAAGTGACTCAACATTCTTTATTTTTAATAATTTCTATCTTACAACCCGTATGTAATAAGTCTAAGTACTGCTTAGTAATAAGTATCCTAAAAAAAAGTGACTCAACATTAATAATCTAATAATACCATCTTGCAACACGTATGTAAAATATGGCTAAAACCTTAAATGAGGCTGTTTGCATTTTATGCAGTGCTAACATCACCAGCTCATTGGCCAAGAGGGTAGAGCATTCGGCAATTATCCGAGAGACCTGGGTTCAACCCCCGGTCGCGTCATACCAAAGACCTCAAAAACGGTACTTGATACCTCCTTGCTTAACACAGCATTATAAGGTACGCATCAAGGGTAAAGTGGAGCAATCCAGAGAATGGAGTAGCACCCTCCGCTACACCTCGGTATACTAGCTATTGAAAAAGGAGCCTTCTGATCGCCCTCGACAACGGTCGCCAACTTTACTTTTACATCTGGGAAAGGTACGAATTCAACTTTTCTGCTACTATCTATGATTAAATAGTAGGGCAGACTGAACTCCTTAGTCTTGGTATAGCAACTGGTCTAAGAGAAGGAAAACTCTTAATTCAATCTTGTTAAATTCTGCTTAAAATTGGCCTAATGTCGCATTCAGCTCGTGGAAGAGAGTTTTCGCTTGGTTTGGTTTTATGGCATATCAACCGTTGTAGATTATCTAATGCCAAATCCATTTTTATACATACATACATGCATACAGTCCTATTTCAAACAATTCAGCTAAGCATAAGTACGCAGTTTGAATAACAAAAACAGTTATATTTCAAACAATTCAGTTTAGCATAAGTACACAGTTTAGTTCTGTTTGATCCATTGTTAGGACTATATCAGGTGCCACTACTCCGGGCCAGAGTGGAATGGGAGCGATGGCAATAAAGGCGTACTACGCCTTCCCCAAATCTCCAATATTACTGGAGTCTCACCATCAAATTGTTTACTGTCATATCCAAGACATTCGCTGGGGGAGTTTGACCCCTCTGCAGAGAAGCTGTCGTTTTATTCTGCAGTCCCAGACGACGGGGCTACGTGACGGAGAGATTGAAGAAGCAGATATAATATTACTTACACGGCTATAGTTTGGAAGAATTCACATTTTATCTAATCAGAGAGATCAGATTTCGTTCGGTCATTAACTTATCAATTACAGCCCATGCCTTACCTATGCGTATATTGACACCGCTTTCAGTGGATGAGATGTGGATACCGAGGTATATGAACTGGTCAATTATTTTCAGTTTTTATATCGTGTGATACTTGGTATATTTTAAATATAAACAAGATACAAATATGAACCTTAGCTAATTCTGCCATCTCATGTTCCCAAGATAATTTGATAGCTATAAAACTAACATGCGGTATAAATGGCATTACATATGTAACACATGTTACGAATTGCCATTTTGAATTCATCAGCTGCCATGTTATCTAGCATGGCGTCTGTCCTTAAAGAGTGAACAGGGAATAGAAAATTAGATTAGGACTGTCGCTATGATATGGTCGCATAGACAGGCTGATAAAGTTTTAGAATAAGAATCGACGCAAAGCAAAGGAAGATAAATCAAAAAGCTACGATAAGAGAAGAACAAGCTTCCTGCCAAGAAGAGAATTTCTAATAAGTCTTAGATTTAAAAATCAGAAAAGAAAAGAAAGACATAATAATCGTTGATATAAGATGATGAAAATGTAAAGTGCTCTATATGATTGTCATTATTGATTTAGCATATTCAAGTATGACATAATATATATATATATATATATATATATATATATATATATACACCAGAACCTCCGCACGAGCAGGATGCGACACAAGGTCAATTTTTCAGCAGAGTGTAACAGGTTTGAAATCAGATTTTTCCTCTCCGAGACATCATGTATAGCTAAAGGTAGAATTGTGGGACTCATGCCTTTCCCAAGGGTATTAGCGCTATGTGAATTGCAAACAGCCTCATCCAAGATTTGAACTCAAGTCACTGTGTCCATTTCCTATGATAGTGACTATTACACCAGGAGAGCCACAATATATATATACTTACTAATTTACTATCTACCAGTATTTACGGTGACAAAGAAAAAGAAAAAAAATCCCTACCAGAATTCAGAGATAACAAATCTCGAATCACTGCCTGGGGAAAAAAGAAAAAGATTATCGGGAGAAAAAAAAAAGAAAAGAAAAGGCCAACTTCGTCACACGAGTTGAAAAAAAAATCAATAGATATGCAATCAGTTGGTCAAAAGAACAAAAACCCACCGCAAAATGCTGCAATGCTACAATTACAAAAATTGCTCAATACTAAATAGAGACAATTACAAAAATTAAATCACGAGTCGGAACTATCCTACTACAGTTTCTTTTAAAACGGCTCCTCAGGGTATCTAGCACCGGTACTTGGTACTCTGAGGAGCCGTTTTAGGCGAAACTGTAGTAGGATAGTCCCGACTTGCGATTTAATTTTTGTTAATTTTTGTTTATATATATATATATATATATATATATATATGTGTGTGTGTGTGTGTGTGTGTGTGTGTGTGTGTGTGTGTGTGTGTGTGTGTATTAGATTAATTCTTAACTTTAACTCTGGCAGAGTGAAAAAAATAATAAATGATCCAACTTGTTGATAAGCAAATACACAAATTGATATTTAGGAAAAAAATCCATAAAAAGAAGAGACTAAAATCATACGTATTGTCTGAAAAAAAAAAAAATCAAAGAATATCGTAATGTCTAGCCAAAAGAAAAAACTCTGACAGAGGACTAAGTAAACGAAGAAAGTGCTCAATACAAGGTAGAGCAAATATTTTTACATGTGTGCAGCCAATAACATAGGTAAAGAATTTTTTTAAAGATATTACGTAAGTATTTTCCCTCTCCAAGTAGTTTATACAAAATATTTAACAAAAACAATATCAAATTAAGCTATAGTTGTATGCCAAGTGTAGCTACGTAATATAATTAACAAGAGCAATATTTAAAAAAAAACATATTAATAATCAAATTAAGGAACCCCTAAATACAACTGTATTAATAAAACTAATTGCCCTCTAAGGGGTGAATGTCAATACAAAAGTGTAGTATATAAGGCAGAAGTATATACTTCTGCCTTATATACTTCTGCGACCATAATGCTCTCAAGAACAATAATAAGAAAGTGTATATTAGATCTACTCAAGATATTTTTCCAAAAAAATTTTATAACCATAAATGTAGTTTCACCCATGAGACATATAGGAATGGTACTAGTTTATCAATATACATTTGGGATATCAAGACAAAATTAGGCATAGATCCTATTCTGAAAGGGGAAATTATAAAAAAATATTGCCGTAAGTACAAGGCGGATGCTAAATTTTTCCAATTGTGTAGGGAGGAGAAATCAAGTATTATTTCTTATAATAACCCGAAAGAATTACTTAATCACAGATCTGAAGTGCTTAACATTTGTAGACGTAGAAAGAATTGTTTGCTTGGAAGGTATATTTTTTCTTTTTTCCCCCCTGATTGATTTAATCAATAAAACGTAGATTTATACAAATTTCATTTGGTTGTGTGAATGTTTTATTCAATAAAATGTAGTTTTCCCTACCCTCTTTGGTCAGCTTCATCTTGATGATCCGGAAAGGTGAAACCACAGTCTGACCCAATCGGGACTTATATATATATATATATAAGAAAAACCTTTAAAAATTACTCAGATTTTTTGTATTAACATTTATTTCAGCAGACCCTATATTTTTAGAATGTTAGATCTGCATCTTCAGACAAAGAAATAAGAAAATTTCCAATGAAGATTTAGAAAAACCTTCAAAATTCCAGCCACCCTATCTGACTAACCCAAATTTCATTTGCTTTTTTATTTTTATATCAGACCATTTGTTTTTTCCTGTCAGGTTGACAAATGACATTCAATTCCTATATCAAGATGTATCAATTTTTGACTTCCCTTTCCTTTCCACTTCTTTTTTTTTATCCAATGGCAAACAAACTTTTAAACCAAATGAAGGAGATAAGTAAAATAATATAGAATAAATTGATTTGGAGAGAGAAAATTATCTACTATAAACAACTTACATGGGAATTAATAACCTCTTAACAAAATTAAATTATATTATAAAATATTACATTGTATATTAATGATATTTTATCAGAAAAACTAATAGTCATTTTAATACTATTCAATATAAGTGATCACCTTAAAAGTAAAAATAAAAATTATACCTGTTATTGTTAAGACATTATCTAAAATTATGAATAAATACAACATAATATTATATATCCTCAGGATTATAATTGTATCACACACATTATCATAATATTCATATTATTACTAAACCTCAAATCGTTAGATTTATAAATAAAATCATACCAAGTATTATAGAATATTAAGAATTATCATTACAATTGATATTATTATAATTATTACTACTAATCGTCAAACCAATTAATATTATAAACTAATTATCAACTCATTATTATTATAAATATTAATAACATTAATGCCAACAAAAACAAAAACAAGAACAGATATCAACAACTACGATAATATGTTATTACTTAATATAATAATAAACATCTAATAATTAGTACCAATAGCAAATCATTCTAATTAATATCAATAATAATTACAGAGTACTACAAAAATATTATTCATAATATGCACTCTGTAATCAAAAGATATCAATAGTTTATATCACTTATAACATAATTTAAATAAATAAAAATCAGTTGTTTAGAATATAAGAATTTAAATCAAATCTTAAGGAAAATATACTTAAATCCAAAGTACATTAACTATAATTAAATCTGAACACACACACACATACACACACACACACATATATATATATATATATATATATATATATATATATATATATATATAAGCCTAAAGTCATTTCACATAAGCTTATATCTATTTTTATGGCGACATTTAAATATCGATTCATTTCTTTGATTTAGTATATATCTACTGGTATTTCTGTATTTTATAAAACTTATTTTTCTTCTAGACAGAGATTACATCTACTTTTGAAATTACTAGGGGTGGTTGATATTTTAATAAAATTCCATCTAACTGATGGTATAAGACCACTATCCTTCGATCTCCAAAATCATTTAGAAAGGACTGTTTGGTTTCTTAAGGAAGAGTTAGAAAAAGAATGCCTATGACTATGCTTCCAATTTCCAGCAGAAATTCCAAAGTATATTTTTATGTCCTTTCTGTTTTCCATGGTTGCCTTGTACACTACATTCCTGGAATTAAATTTACAACCAACAGAACATTTTTCTCTAACCCTGCAATTGCATAATGGTTTACTCAAACCTTGTCTATCAACCCATGATTTTTCAATTAAATTGTTATTATGGTTGCTAATGATTTTGTATAAATTATTAGTGTAAGAATAACTGATTTTAATTGCTTTCCTGTTAAAAAAATGTTTCATTGGGTTATTTCCATTGAAATGTTTATCTATAAACCTTTGAAAATACTTACCTATATTAATAGTAGATAATTTACAAACGAGGGGTGGGTGAACTTTATTACATTTCTTTTCTTGAGTTTAGCTTTTTTAATTTCTACCGCTGCTATCATTGTTATTTTTATCACTAGTGTTATTCAACCTATTATTTGTCTCACCATTTACAGTCCTAATATAACTATTACTATTCTTATTATTGTTAACGTTGTTATTGTCATTATCTTTTATTGCTTCAAGTCTCAAAATTATCTTTAAGAATTTTTAGGTATTCTAATCTTTGTTTTCAAAGGCCTCGTCATATATCCAATTACTTTCATAAAAGATTTTTTTATTTGAAGATAATCTATTAATTCTTATATTAACAGCATTTTGGATTTGTCAAATTATCAATCTAGGGATGTTAGAATTGATATTAATATAAGAGGGGGTATGTTTGTCTTTATGGTTTAAAGCTATTTCCAGATAAAATAAAAGTAATATCTAGGAAATTCACTACTTTTAGATTAGAAGGTTTCTCAACTTTAAATCCCAGTAATTTAAAGACTCTTAAAATTTTCTTTTGAATTCTTGATGTTTTTGAGCCATTATTCTCTGGTATAAAAATGAGGCTATACAAGCCTATTTGCTTAGGGTTGATAATCCTGCTCAAAGTATCTAATATATATATATATATATATATATATATATATATATATATCCCCGCCAGGTCATCAATTTGCTCTGGCATATGCAACCATGGGAACATCAAAGATGTCAGAAGTATATTTAATCTAAGTCGAATTTTTATAATGAATAGTTGATTTTCTTCAATTTGATATTATTTTTAATCATTCTTCGGTAATATCAATGAAGTTCCTAGCATGATTTATACTATTTAACGATAACTCCTTCGTGATAGATGGATAAAAATTCATAATATCAAACTGAATAAATGTAGTATTTCTTTCGTTGTTAATATTCTTAAACCATTTTATAGCATCATAAGAGTTATTTCAAAGGTTATAGTTAGAGTTTTAGTGAAGGTGTCCGTGGTGTAATGGTTATCGTTGTAGGAAATGGACACAGCGACATGAGTTCAAATCCTGGATGAAACTGATTGCATTTCACATGACACTAATATCCTTGCGAAAGGTATGAATCCAATTATTCTCCCTCCAGCTATGGGTAAATAGTAGGGCAGACTAGGTTCTTCAACCTTGGTGAGACAACTGGTCTAGGAGAAGGAAGACTCTAAATTCAAACCTGTTAAACTCCGCTTAAAAACTGACCTTGTGTCATATCCTGCCCGGGCGGAGGGGTTGGTAAATATATATAGTTAGAGTATTTTTTAGTATATTCAATACAATATTTTTGATAAGATTTTTTGAAATTATACCTAGTTCAGTTTTTAATGGGTTAATTAACCATTATTGTTTTTGTATATATATATATATATATATATATATATATATATATATATATATATATATATACACAAATGTTAGGATAGCGTAGATATCAAGTTAAAGGCGCTTGGTGACTATCACTTCCTTGCGTATCACTATTCTATCCCTGGTTCATGTATTTATCTTTCTTTTCGTTATGAAACACTAATTTGTTTGTTTTGTTGTTTAATGGTATATCAATCTTCTTGGAAAACACTAATAATTCAACTTAATACCAGTCATTTGTTTGCACACAGTTAAATGGTTAAACAGTTGGGACCCTAACAGGAACTGCCACTCCGGGTCAGAGTAGACATGGGAGTAATGGCAAGGAAGGGGTACTCCACATTCCCCAAAGGTTTTGGAGTGGACCCTCATTATCAGCTGGTTTAGTGTCAAATCCGGGTCACACGTTAGGGGAGGGCCTTACTCGTCTGCGAAGGTGCAGTCAGCGTATTCTACAGCCTCGACCGACTGGGCTAAGGAGAGATGACTTGTTTCTGAGAGAATTTTTATAACTTCGAAATAGATCGACCCAGACCGAAATGCCCTACCACCAGAGTCACCACTAATATATACATATGTGTGTGTATGTGTATGTGTGTGTATGTGTGTGTGTGTTTTTGTGTACGCAGTATAATGCAGAAATCAGCCACGTATTGCAACTATGTTTCACGTTTTCACAATCATCAGGCAATAGAAGATTCTTAAAAAAATCTTATAAGTTGGATGACAGATAAGTTGGATGACAGATAGAAAGCACGTAATATAAGATCCGAAAATATTTCTGTAGAACAAGAGACTTAATAAAGATAACTTTAAAAGGATTCAATGCGGCTTAGCGTAGCACAAACACATATATATTTATTTTTCATTTGCATGCGTCGGAGTTTAGTTGAAGTTACTTTAATGCACGACATGCTTCTATTTACGAAGGCGTGAAAGGAATGTTACGTATATGTTTACAAGTATGCAGCCATCTCTGTTTGTGTTGTATATATTTATATTGTATATATATTGTGTTGTATATATCTATATTATATATATATATATATATATATATATATATATATATATATATATATATATATATATATAAGGAGATTTTTAGTGATATAATAGACGACCGGTGATTCCATTAAATTTGCATTGTAACAGCAGTCCATTAATGTTTGATGCTTCTATTTAGGAAGAAGTGGAGTATTCTAATAAGCATTTCTTTGTTAACAGTGGTCCATGATGATGTTGATGCTTCTATTTAGGAAGAAGTTTTAGGAAGAAGTGGAGTTTACAAATTCGCATTTCATAGTTAACGTTGGTCCATGTTGATGTTGATGCTTCTATTTAGGAAGAAGTTTTAGGAAGAAATGGAGTTTACAAATTCGCATTTCATAGTTAACGTTGGTCCATGATGATGTTGATGCTTCTATTTAGGAAGAAGTTTTAGGAAGAAGTGGAGTTTACAAATTCGCATTTCATAGTTAACGGTGGTCCATGATGATGTTGATGCTTCTATTTAGGAAGAAATGGAGTATGATGATAATTAAAAGCTGTCCATAGTGATATTAAAGCTTCTTTTTAAGGAGTGAAGTATTCTCATTAGCAACTCATTGTTATCTCTGTCATATCACGAATTTTGATGATTAAAATGTAATGAAAAGCGTCGACAGAGACTCAACAAAATTACCATTCAGTTGGAAATTAGCGTGCAAATTGCTTTTATTTTCAAAGTTTGTGCATATGAGCGCACTCCTTTAATTAAAAATGTCTATGATATACTGTATTTCTAGAATTACTGTAACACACACACACACACACACACACACACACACACACACACACACACACACACACACACACACACACACACACGCAACAACAACACTCACGCATTCAACAGAACACACAGGACCACACACATGCCCGTGCGCGCGCGCGCACACACACACACACACGATCACACACACAACCACACACACACACACTATATGCTATTATAGCAGAGCAGGGACATAGAATAATGGATTTAAAAAGTTCGTTACTAAGTTTGATATATAAAGAAAAATTGATAACAAGGTAATCCAAGTAGAAGGAGAGATTTACTGAGAAGCAAAGTCGACACTATAGCCTTTCGGTTCTAATGAACCGTCATCAGGACTATGAGGGATGATATTAGTGATGTTAAATTGACGATGGATGTGAAAAAAAAATGCAAATTATAAAAACCTAGGGAAATTTTGTATAACAAGTTGGCCGTTTATCTGTTTCATGTATTTGCTACAATGTGTGTTTATGTGTATGTGTGTGTGCTTGTGTTTGAGTCTGTGTGTACGTGTGTGTGTGTTTTTATGTGTATGTATGTGCGTTTGTGTTTGTGTGTGCGTGTAGTGTATTTGTGTATGTGTTTAGTAAATCCAGCAGGACACATAGCGTAACAGTTATAGGTGTTGGTTCCCTAAGTTTCTAAGAGACAATCATCTGGAGGTTGCAGTTTCAATCTTGACTGCAGGCGAGTAAGAATACAGGAATATTTAACTCTTGTACCCGGTTATGTTTAACGGGATCAGAGCAAGCGACCCCCGTGGATTAAATAAAGGACGTGGTCCAAAGTTCCGTGTAGGCTACCGAGTTCGACAAGAAACACCTGAAGAAGACCGGGAGACATATCGGCCGATACGTTGTGAATATAACAATAAAGATGAAGACAATAGTTCGAAAACCCTGAATGAAAAGATTTAGTAGATTAACAAACGAATGTACCCCACCCCTAAGTTACCATTCCCTTGCAAATTGGACAGGAAAATGGTTTTTATCTCTCAAAGTTGGAAAATTTAAGTAGATTACTCTAGTAGAAGTCTCGCGATAATGTCCAGCTTTTCTTTTGGGCTATTTCCTCATATATAAACACTTATGCGAATTTAACTTACGCGAACATGCGTTCATCACACGAACATACGTTCGTGTTATGAACGACTGTTTAAGACCTTTTTTTACACCTAAAAACAAAGGGGGCGTACACGAGATATGTTTTTGAAATATCAAAGCTTACCTTGTTTCTAGACCGAACCTTGCTGTAACTTCGATCCAAAATGTCCTCACATAGCCAATACTTAAACATAGGCTGTTAGTTAAGTCTATAAAGATTTTACTTAACTTAGTTTATTATTCATAACACCTGTGTATATAATGACTTCAGCCTCCCACCGACTATGGGTTAAATAGTATCACAACTGTTCTTCGGCAATGATGGCTTAAGGTTAATATGTCATTAAACTAAGAAACGAAAACCTACCATATAATATGTACAAATACGTGGTGCACTCAATAAGTTTCCAGACTTTTTTTTGTACAGGCATTTAAAATTGTCGTAGACTCTTGAAAATTCACTATGTTATTGCTATACATCTTATGAGATGACTGACCAGTTTTCATGATTTCAGCTTCAAATGAACATCTACAACAGCAATTGGAATACACCCTACTAAAGCCTGATTGTCACAGCTGGTGAATTTCAAAAATGCAATCTGGACGTGAGGACACTTTAGAAGAACGATATGCAATAAAATTGTGTTTTAAACTTGGAAAAGATCCCACAGAAACGTATGGAATGCTTCAGACTGCTTTTCGACCATCTTACATGAATCGAGCATGAGTTTTTGAGTGACATTAGAGATTCAAGGAAGGCAGGGAGTCTGTGAGGGATGATGAGAGGTGTGGGAGGAGTAAGGAAGTCAATACACCAGAGTTGATTGGCCAAAGGGTTAGGGTTACTATGCTGCGGTTTTAAGGGAGTTCAGCAAAAGATTCCGTCGGAAGAGGCCAACACTCTTCAAATTGGGTCAGTGACATTTCCACGGGGACAATGCACCAGTCCACAACTGCATCCTTGTCACAGACTATTTGACCAAGATGGACATCAAGACAGTTCCTCACCCTCCCTATAGTCCAGATCTTGCTCCCTGTGACTTTTGGTTTTTCCCTAAGCTCAGAGGCTGTCGTTATGAGACAATTGAGGAGATGAAAGAGGCAGTTTACAAAGGTCATTGACACGCTCACACAAGAGGACTTCCATGGGGCCTTCCAGAAGCTGTTGGAAC
>OY757918.1:46965596-46993096 GCA_963585895.1 Sepioteuthis lessoniana | reverse complement strand
TGTCCTGGTTGACCTCAAAGTGAAAATCAAAAATTAAAAAATCAAGTGAAAAGAGAGAAAAGTACTTGAACCTCACCAGAGAACTGATAAAGCTACGAAACATGAAAGTGACGATGATACCAACTGCAATTAGTGCGCTTGGAATGGTCAGAGGCTGGTAGAGTTGGAAATCAGAGGACAAGCAGAGACCATCGAAACTACAGCACAGTTAAGATCGGCCAAAATACCGAGACTCCAGCGAAAGAATATCAGCCAATACTGGTGAGAAAAATTCGCTAGGAGTAATTATAAATAGTATTAAATACCGAAATTTGAAAAATGGTTTAAACACCAAACCGAATCAATGACAGAAGCAAAATGAGCTTCTATTCGCAGGAATTTTGCCATCCAAACTGATAGAAAAATAAAGAGCACTAGAATAGGTACAAGGATTAAGAACTACAAAAGAAAAATATGATTTCTAATTGATATGTCAGTGCGAAGTCATAATAGATCAGTCAAAGAATATTATAAAATAAGCAATACTAAGACCTTTAAATAGAAATTGAAAATAATGTGGCACCTTAAAATGTGTCAATAATAGTTTGAGCACTGGGTATGATAAAAAAAAGGACAGATAAATACATCATTAAGATACCTGGCAGTCCCAGTCTGTATGAAAAAATTGCACTTTGTGGAACTGCTCATCTCCTTAGGACAGTATTATTAATATGAATTTTAGAAAATACTACACAAAAGAAGCAAAAATATCCATATAATCATTACCTTTCCTCACCGTAGTTTTAGGTAAAAACTAGGTAAATAATTGAAAGAAACTGAATGTAAAGCTGAAAATTGAATAGCAATAATAATAACGAGTGAAAGACCATCAGCTAACGCTGATGTGAAAAACTCCCAAGGAGTAAATAATATTAATAACACAAGCGACAACAAGCGAAATCACATAAGAGAAGACCTGGACGTAGCTAAGAAAAGGAAACCTTAAGAGAGAAACTGAATTGCTTCTAATATCAACACAAAACCAACGCCATAAGGACAAATTACGTTAAAACAAAAATAGATAAGGCATCCCAACATAGCAAATGTAGGTTATGTGGTGATAGTAAGGAAACGATAAGTCATGTAATAAGCGAATGCAGTAAATTAGCACAGAAAGAGTATAAGACCGGACACAACTGGGCAAGGAAGGTGATCCACTGAGAATTGTGAAAGAAATAATAATTTGACCATGCGAACAAGTGGTATATGCACAACCCAGAATACGTCCTAGAGAATTAGACACACCATGTTCTCTGTGATTTTGGGATCACCTCATCTCGGCCAGACGATCAGACCGATTGATAGTCAATAAAAAAGAGAACTTGCCGAATTGTGGACTTAGCCGTTCCGAGAAATGAAAAAAACTCTAGAACATGAAAGTGACGGTGATACCAACTGAGTTTGGTGCTCTCTATACAGTCTTAGGATTAGTACAGGGACTGGAGGACATAGAAATAAGAGGACAAGAAGAGACCATCCAAACTACTGCATTATTAAAATCGGCCATAATACTGAGAAGAGTACTGGTGACTTGAGAAAATTTGCTGTCATTCAAACTCTAGTGAGAAACCATCGACTAATGCTACTATGTGAAGACTCTCAAAATAGTAAAATAATAATAATAATAATAATAATAATAATAATAATAATACCTAAGGTGAGTGAAGGTAGTGATAATATGCATTTTGTTTTAAACTGTAAAACATAAGGATGTAGTTGGTGCATTTTGAATGGTCCCCAAAGGCTTGGCGAAAAGACTGGAAGAATTGAAAATCAAAGAAAGACTCGAGACCATCTGGACCACAGCATTGTTAAATTGGTTAGAATACCGTGAAGAGTCCTGGAGGCTTTAGGAGACTTGCCAACAATCAGACTGCAGTGAAAGATTACAGGCAACGCTGATGTAAAAAAATCTCAAGAAGTATAATAATAATAATAATAATAATAATAATCCAAATAGTGGACCTTGCCGTCCTGGCGGACTATAGAGTGAAAATCAAAGAAAGCAAAAAGAGAGATAACTACTTAAATCTTGCCAGGGAACTAAAAAAATACCCTATGGAACATGAAAGGGACGGTAATAATGATTGTAAGTTATGCGTTCGGAACGATTCTCAAAGGCTTGAGATTTGAGAAAACTTGCTATCACTCAAACTTCAGTGAAAGACTCTCAGCTAACGTTGGTGCGAAAAACTTGCCAGGAATAATAATAATAATAATAATAATAATAATAATAATAATAATAATATGGAAACACTTATTCGAGACATACTAAATAGACTAATTGGAAAATTATTCACCTAAGAGACAGTCCCCCACAAACTTGTTGATGAATCAATGACTAACACACGATGGCATCAGGGTTCTTCAACGAGTGTTTGAGCACATACGTAAACCAAGATCTAATAATGACACTTTAAAGAGAATACGTTATATTTAAACATTGATGTTGTACAATCACTTCACTTGGCAATAGACCCTTTACACAACTTAGCTAAGTGTTTGTAAGGAATAATCTTATACGAAAAATAGTCACCATCGAAAAGTACCATTGTCTTACTTGACATGGCTTTGCCGAGGGTGAGGGCCACAATTTTTGAAGGTTATTAGCATAACAGATCATATGCAAATTTTTAAACCTTTCGCAAGTAGAAAATTTTGTAAATCTTTGTAGATTGAGCGAATTATTTTCAGAAAAATGGTAAAATAGAGGGTATGTTTAAACGATTCAATTAATCATAGTGGAAAAAAGCATCATAATTTGACCAGCAATAATGTATCGTTGTACAATAGCATGAAAAGCGTTCACATTTAATTATGATATTTTACAAAACAACATTTACACAATCTTACACTACAGTGGGGGGGGGAACCTAGCGATCATTCAAAACATCAACACTGAAATGGCCAACGAGTAACCAACAGAAAATTGTTTTACAATGAGCTATCTTAAAAAAGACAAAAATGTTGCTCTGCCACCATCTTGAATTTTTAGCAAACGCATGTTTTTTTAAAATTTTGTTCCAATCATTTTTTGATGAAAAGTTACGGTGTTTTGAAGCTGATAGTTTTATTGAAAAATTAATATGTGTAAAATTTGTGCGCGCAAATGTATTATCTAAATTGCGGTGCAATCTTTGAAATGTCTTTCTAGTTCAGGTACGAACTCGTATATATTAATTTAAGAGTGTTGTATCGTGGCAAGGAAAAGATACACAGGGATATAAATTAAATCAATTGTTTATTAACTCAAATGGTACAGTCCGACTAGTATTATAAGTCTCGCGCTGTTGGTATTATGTGCGAATTTGGTCTTACTCCTGAACGACGTCCTTTCATGGCTGTCTCTCTGCTTCTGCTTCCCTTTCCGCTTCTCTTTCTGCTTCGCCAGCTTGAGACACGGCGTCTTTTATACTTCCGCGACTATACAACAAAGAGAAAATATCCCCATTTTTTCCAGAATTTTTCTGATTTTTTTGTATGGCGTAACGGTTGCGGATTTAATCCAATTCAGGAATACTTAGCTCTTCTACTCGGTTATGTTTAACGGAATCAGATTAAGCGACACTCATGCATTAAAGGACGTGGTTCGAAATCCGTGTAGGCTCCCAAGTTTAACAAGAACCATCTGAAGGACGAAGAGCAAATCAGCCGAAACGTTGAGAATATACGATGAAGACAAGTCTGAAAACCCTGCATGATAAAAAAAAGTTAAGAACACCTCACACACACACACACACACACACACACACATATATATATATATATATATATATTGTTTCTAGGCGTTTATGTACGTACATATATATTCTAAAACAAGATGTTATATACTCTTTCTTTTAAGTGATGACATTCAGTTTAGCCCTGGCTATTTGGTTTGGTTTAGTTTTATGGCACATTGTCGGTTATTAATGCCGAATCCATTTTCAAAACATAAACAGTTATATTTAAAACAATTCAGTTTAGCCTAAGTACAGTTAAATGTCAAAAACAGTTCTATTTATAACAATTCAATTTAACATAAGTACGCAGTTTAAACGTCAAAACTGATCTATTTCAAGCAATTAAACACTTCTGCATAGTTTGGAACGAGCAGCAGCAAGCATAGGCCTCTATGTTAATGCACACAAAACGGAATATATGTGCTATAACCAAACGGGGGACATCTCCACTCTAGAAGGAACCCCACTTAAACTAGTAGACAAATTCACGTACCTAGGAAGCAGCGTCGAATCAACCGAAAAGGACATCGAAACGAGGTTAACGAAAGCATGGACAGCTATCAATAGGCTATCGATTATATGGAAATCAGAACTAACCGATAAAATGAAACGCAGTTTCTTCCAGGCAGCGGTCACATCGATACTGCTATATGGATGCACTACATGGACGCTAACAAAACGGCTGGAGAAGAAGCTAGATGGCAATTACACAAGAATGCTGCGTGCAATCCTGAACAAGTCCTGGCAGCAACACCCCACAAGACACCAACTGTTCGGCCACCTGCCCCCTATCACGAAAACTATTCAAGTTAGACGAACCAGACATGCAGGACACTGCTGGAGAAGCAGAGATGAACTCATAAGAGATGTACTCTTATGGATCCCCACACATGGCCGCGCAAAAGCAGGACGACCAGCTCGAACGTACATTCAGCAGCTACAGGATGTTGTCCTGAAGACCTACCTAGGGCGATGAACGATAGGGAGGAGTGGCGAGAGAGGGTTAGGGATATCCGTGCTACCAGCGCGATATGATGATGATGATGATGATGAAGTTTTGCATAAGGACACAGTTTAGTTCTATTTGACCCATAGATAGGACTCTATCAGGTGCTACCACTTCAGGCCAGAGTGGACTTGGTAGCAATAGCAATGAAAGCTCCAGCATTACTAGAACCTCACCATTAGATTGTTTAGTGTCATATCCTGTACACTGCTGAGAAGCAGTCGGTGTATTCTACAGCCTCAGCTGACTGGGCAAGCATCCATTATCAAAATGATCTTTAGATCTTTTAGATAAAATGTATGCTATTCTGAGGCATTTGTAAAAACAAGATCATGAGAAATTATTAGAAATAATGGTTTAGTAGGAGAAAAAGAGATAGGAGGAAAAGAGCCCCCTATTTCTTATGGTATTCAAATGATCAATATAAAACTATCAGATAAAATCAAGGGATAGGAGAAAAGAGGTAGGAGGGAAAAAGCCCCCGATTTCTTATAGTATTCAAATAATCAATATAAGATTATCAGATATAATCATGAGATAGGAGGAAAGAGATAGGAGGAAAAAAGCCCCCTATTTCTTATGGTATTCAAATTATCAATATAATATTATCTGATATAATCGTAAGATGGGAGAAAAGAGATAGGAACAAAGAGCCTCCTGTTTCTGGGGTTTTGTTGAATGTTGAAAATGAGTGATACGTGAAATATATGTTGCCAAATGACTTAGTGCAGAAAAGTCGTTTTTTTTTAAATTTTGCGCTTTTACGTGGGTGTCAAAAGTTTAACGAATACTAAATTATTTCCAACATATGGCTATTTCGGAGTCATAAATGGATTCCTGGTGAGATTGTATGGTTTACCCTATTTTTTACACATTTGTAATGTTCAATCTTGATGTCCACGAAAACGCCGATTTAGCCCTCCACTGAATAAGATGATAAATGTCCACGAAAAGGCCGACTTAACCCTCCACTGTGGTTCGCTTCTCGGAATAGGATGACACTCAAGATGATTCGATAAATCACAGATAATTTAGAGGATATTTTCTTAAATAATTGTCAGCAAATGAATATATTTATAATAGAAATTCAGTTTAAAACTGTAAATTATGATGTACCAAACGAAAGATCTCGATAAAATAAGGTACAAACATTTACGAATTCAACATCACAATAAAAGTGAAACACTGGATAAGTTACCAGCACTACTATGCTACATAACACGTAGTTACTATAGTGATAGATGCACTTGTCCCGTCGGTGCACAAACGCATAAATACCCTCTCTGAAGAATGTCAAACCACTTGTCCTTTTGTCAGTCGCTTTGGACAAATTCATAGACTCCCGACGTCGGGAGATTGAGTTCCACGACCATATCAGGAAGTTTGCGTCGCCTATCATCTACATTTAAAGCTTCAACGAGTTCAAAATTGGCAACAACTGAAAGCAACTTAAAACATTAATTGAAGATGACAGAGAAGATGAGATATTGGAAAGTAAATTAATTTCGTTTTTAGAGACCGTTACTCAAAGTTTGCTTCATATATACATCTAAAGAAAAAAAATAATTGCATGTATACTTCAAGTGACAAATTAAGGAAATGGCACATAAAATGACGGGGATATGGCTTAGAAAAGGAAAGATTAAGAGATAAACTGAATCTTGAGAGTGAAACTTCTAATAACAGCACAAAATAATGTCAAAGCAAAAATTGATAATACACAGAATAGCAAGTGATGGTTATTTGGTGACAGAGATAAAACAATTTACTTAATAATAAACAAATACAACAAACTGGCTCAAAGGAAATACAAGAGTAGGTATGACTGGTTGGAAAAAGTTATCCATTGGAAATTGTGCAAGAAAATCAGACGCATAAAATTGTCTGGAATTTTGAGATACAAACGGATCACCCAAATCTGGACAGAAGTGTTAATAAGGATGAAAGAATTTGTTATCGAGTCGATTCTGCCGTTCCAGCAGACCACTGAATGAAAGCAAAGAAAGACAAAAAGATAAATAAATACCTGGATCTTGCTAAAGAACAGAAGATATGATATCTATAGTAGTTAGAATCCTTAGAATTGTCTCCAGATGTAGAAAAAGCTGGGGAAAGTGGAAATGAGAGGAAGAATCGAGACCATCAGGAATACAGCATTGTAAAGATAGGTTGAAATAGTTTGAAAAGTTCTGGAGACCTGAGAAGACTTGGTATCAATCAAACTTAGAAAAAAAAAGCAGTTAAAGTTGGTATAAAAATTGCGCAAGACAAAAAACTAGTAAAAGTAGGTTATATGGTGATAGAAGCGAAACGATCAATCATATAATAAGCGAATGCAGCAAATTAGTGCAAAAAGACTATAGACGACTGGGTGGGGAAAGGTGATCTACTGGATATTATGCAAAAAATTTTAATTTGATCATACGAACAAATGGTGTTCGCACAACCCGGAATCAGTCCCAGAGAACGAGACGCACAAAATTCCCTGAGATTTTGTGATACAAACAGATCACCTAATCTCAGCCAGACGACCAAACCTGGTGACAATAAGAAAAACGAATCTGCCGAATAGTGGACGTTGCCGTCCCAGCAGATCACAAAATAAAATTAAAAGAATGTAAAAAGACGGATAAATATCTGGAACTTGCTAGAAAGCTGAAGAAGCTATGGAACGTAAAGGTGACGGTTTCATCAATTGTATCTGGTGCACTTAGAACGATCCCCAAAAGAATTGGTGAAGCGACTGGAAAACTTAGAAATCAGAGACCATCAAGGCTACAACATTACTAAGATCAACTAGAATACTAAGAAGAGTCCTGGAGACTTGAAGAGACTTGCTGTCACTCAAACTCCAGTGAAAAACCATCAGCTAATTTTGGTGTGAAAAACTCTCAAACGAGGAAAATAATGATGAACTCACAACGAGTAAAATAATAATAATAATAATAATAATAATAATAATAATAATAATAATAATAATAATAAATCAGAACGTTTGGAGAAAAGGAAATTTATAAATAGTTGAGAATACTGGAAATGGACGCCATCAAACAAGCTTAGATGAAAGAAAAAAAGTAAAAAGATGTGGGAACCTTACCCATCTCACTATAATGGACTCTTCTCACCGTTATTAGTACAGAGATTTCGCTGCCAGAAGGGCGAATCAATATCGGTGTTACCCGAAAAGTACGAGACTCCTTACCTTTTCTATGTAACCCTATCTTTCTTGTGTAATATAATCTGTTATCTAAAATCCGTGTTTGCGTTTTCATTAGTGACCCTTTCCGAGGCAACAACAAAAGAGCATCTCTGGAGAACGAGAAAATTACTCGAAACAAAACTATGTAGCAGAAACCTCATCAAAGGGACCATTCCTAAATTGGATGACGGAAGAACTTCATCAACTCAACCACAGAACAAGAAAACTTATGACGATACATAAGGTCTTACATCCCAGAGATGATATAGACAGACTTATATATGTCAAAAAAAGAAGGAGGAAGAAGACTCCCCAACACTGAAGACAGCGTCGATACCTCGATAAAACGTCGAGATAACTAAATACTCCAGTGAAAGACCATCATCTATGGCTGGTGTAAAAACTCGCAAGGAATAAAATATACGTGAAATAAGTTTTGAAGTAAATGTCAAAAAATATTCTATGCATTCCAGTATATAGAAAAAATATCAGTACTAAAACGGAGTCATAGAATATCCTTTGATATGTTCATGAATTAAAACTTTTGATACAGCAAAACATATATAATGATAATATTAATAATATAATGACCTAATAGATAGTCTTTAGATGTGTACATCAAATAAGTACTTTGCACGCTGTGAAAGGTTAACAAGCTAGACATGCAGATTATTGTTACTGAGTAAAGTTCTCATCAGGCGCCTCATATTTCTGGTTTTGTGTTAAACTAAGCTAAGTTTTGTAGATGTATACATAAAATGTCTTTGGAGAAATATCTGAAATACAAATACTTTTGATACAAACTAATATGCATAACATTAATAACAGAATGAAGTCATCGTCTTTTGATGTGCAATTGTTATCGTTATAGGAAATGGACACAGCAACACGAGTTCAAATCCTGGACGTGACTGATTGCATTTCACATAGCACTAATACCCTTTGGAAAGGTATGAATCCAATTATTCTCCCTCCAGCTATGGGTAAATAGTAGGGCAGACTAGGTTCTTCAGCCTTGGTGAGGCAACAAGTCTAGGAGAAAGAAAACTCTGAATTCAAACCTGTTAAACTCCGCTTAAAAATTGACCTTGCGTCATATCCTGCCTGTGCGGAGGGATTGGATAAATATGATAAAATAAGCTTTTGAGTAAAGGTGCGCAAAAATACATTTGATACACCCTAATATATATATATATATATATATATATATATAGTGCAATTTGATGGAGACTCAAACTCGGTTAAGCCGTCATTATAAATTTATTTTGACGGAGAATATTACTATACTCTCCGTCTCGTCAGATGACTTTTTACATGCTTTTCTCGAAGTTGAAGACCATATATATATATATATATATATAAGGATCGGCTGAAAAGTTAATAGTCTGATCAATATGCTCTCATGGAATACAACCAAATATAGTTTATTTTTCAACATAGTCCTTTTTGCAGTCGACATAGTCTGTCGTTGGTGTTGCAGTACTTGGATCTCATTGGAAAGGGTCAACACCAGATATGACGTTATCATTTGAACTTTTCAGCCAATTAACTTTCTAGCTCACTTTAGTATATATATATATATATATATATATATATATATATATATATATATAAGGGTCGTTCAAATATTTCTAAGCCTCGCCTAGAAAGAAGTACCATTGCTAATTTTTGAACGACCCTTGTGATTATATATATATATATATATATATATATATATATATATATATATATATATATATATATACTCAAATCCTTCCCACGAGCAGATTGCAACACACAAGATCATTTTAAACGGAATTTAACAGGTTTGAATTCAGAATTTTCCTTCTAGACTGGTTACCATACGAAGGTAAAAGGCCCCAGTCCGCTCCACTAATTACCCATAGCTAAAAGGAGAACACTTGGATCCCCACCTTTCCCAAATGTATTTGTGAAATGCAATCAGCTTCGTCCAGGATTTGAACTTTGTACGCCGTGTTCATTTCCTACAACGATAGACTTCAGATTTTTATTCGAAATAAGCTTGGGCGTATCGGTCTGTAAAAAACAAAAATATTTTTGCTCTGTAACCTTGATCTACAAATATCATTAACAATTAAGTGTTCTTTGTAAATAATAAAATATTCACCTGTATTTTTTAAAAGAAAATAATCATCTTATGATAAAAACCCAGTCGTCATCATCATCATCATCAAGTCCTACAAACAGCATGGATTTCGTAGATTCTTTCCATCTATTCCAATCATCCATCGCTCCACGTAGGTATTTTAAACCACATCTGTCCGCACAGAGCTGATGTAAATAAGTTCTTACTGGTCAGCCAAAACTGGCACGTCGATATGTAGGGGTCCATAAAAGAATGTTTCTTATGAGTTCGACCTTGCTTCCGCAGAAGTGTCCCGCACGCCTTGTTCGTCTTACTTGAATGATTTTAGAGATGCGAGGTAAGTGGCTGTATAGCTGTTGTTTCGTGGGTGTTGCTTCCAGGATTTTGGTCAAAATAGCTCGCAGAATTCGTGTATAGTTCTCTTCAAGCTTTTTCTCAAAAGCGTTTTGTTCGTGTCCATTTATTGTATCCATACAGAAATATTGAGATTGAGATAGTTTAGTAGAAATCCCGTTTTTTTTAATTGAGTTTGCAAAGTAATAACACGAAAGTAAAATATTCTTTAATCTGAAAAACTTCCAATAAAATTTCTACACACACACACATATATATATATATATTCTAACAGGTGAAGAATAAGCGTAGAAATATATATACTAGTTCTGTCTGAAAGTAACGAGCCCGCGTGTGCTGTGTAAGCAATAGATGAAAGAGGGAAAGTGGATTGGTTTGGTTTCTTTGTTTAATGGCATATCAGCTCTTTTAAGGTTATTTAATGCCAAAGCCATTCTCCTAGGAGAACAGTAGTGGTACTATTTAACCCATAGCTGGGAGGATTAGGGGGTTCATACCTTTCTCAAGGGTATTTGCCCGAAAGTGAACGTAATAGCGCGACTGGAGTACGAACTCGCGTACTACGATTCCGCAGTCCATCGCTTTAACCATTACACCACGAGGACACCCCCGGAAAGTGGATTGTGTTATCATCTAACATGATATCTTGAAAATGTATGAATGTAATCTTTGCTTTCTGCTGCAACCATTGCATTTTTCCATGCTTTTGTTTGCACCCCCTCTTTATCATGTCGGTCAGATATGAGCACTGTGAAACGAATAAACCTGAAATTTTTGGTAGCAAGTGGGGAAAACTCAGTCACAATTACTTGAAGTACTTCCGTTTGAAGAAGTATTTGAAGATAACAACTTATTACAAGATTTTGAGTGGTACAAAAGGTTCAAAGAGTGGAACAATCGTGTGAAAAGTGGCTCCAGGAGTGGGAGGCCTTTAATAAGCAGGATTGAGGTCAGCATCGTGCGGATATGGCATGTGGTGTGTGGCGATCATTGGGTGATCAGATGATTACAAGATATGAAAAAGAACAGAGTTTAGAAGATAGTAAGTAACGTGAAAGGGTGTACTGAGCATCTGGTATTCCCCTGATTTTGCTTCGTGTATCTTTGTTCTTCTCTCTAAGCTCAAAGGGACCATTAAAGGGAACCATGGTGAATGCGTGGAGGCCATCAAGAATGCTGTAACGACGACGACGAGGGGCATCCCAGAAGAATCCTTCCATCAGTGTATAGAAGCGTGACAAAGAAAGATAGGAAAGTGCATTAGGTTTATGGGGGATGACTTTAAAGAGGTGAGTATGAAGTTGTTGTCTGGAATTGAAATAAATTGTTTGTGACACCAGACCCGGTACCTTTTAGACTCACCACGTTTATATATAGACCTTTTCTTTCTTTATTTTTTCTCAGGATTTGGTTTTTATATATATATATATATATATAAAGCCAACCGCTTCGCACAAGCAGGATGTGATACTTTATTCTTAAGTTGTGTTTTAACATGTTTGAAACCAGAACTTTACTTCTCTTAGAACGGTTGCCATACCCAGGTTAAAGAACCCTGTATGCCCTACTATTTACCCATAGCTAGAGGGAAAACAATTGGATTCATACTTTTTCAAAAGGTATTAACGCAATTGGAAATGCAAACACTTTCGTCCAGGATTTGAACTTGGGTCGCCGTGTCCATTTCTTTCTACCATAACCATTACACTATGAGCACCTCCATAAATATATGTGTAAATATGTGAGTGTATGTCAACGTTTATATATATCAATGTGTGAATAGGTGTTTTGACTAGTTATGCATGGGAGTATGTGTCATTGTGTCTGAGTGCGTGTGCATGCATTTGTATATGTATGTGTATGTATAAGTGTGTTAATTGGTATGTATGTGATTGTGTGGCATTGTATGTATAGCGTGGGGATTTCGTCATAGAAACAGGAGGCGTATGTATGAGTGTATAAGTGTGTGTAAGAGATATCGATGGAGATAGAGACTCTCTCTCTTTCTCTCTCTCTCTCTCTCTCTCTCTCTCTCTCTCTCTCTCTCTCTGTAAGTTTTTTTAAGTTCGTGGACGTAATACCAACAAACACCGTTCGTTTTCAGGCGGTAAAACGTGTAAATATTGGTTGAAATCCAATTAAAACGAAAAACGAAAAAGAAAACGGGAACTATAACAAAACGAGAGAGAGAGAGAGAGAGAGAGAGAGAGAGAGAGAGAGAGAGAGAGAGAGAGAGAAGACAAAGCAAAATAGTTTAAAAAAATACCCGACAAGATGTAGGTTGGAAAAAAGTTCGCATGCATCGAAGTAGGTGGAGTATGTAGTTGAGCCAACAATGAGTCAAGTGTTGAATGTGACACAGATCAACAAGAAAATTTCAGATAATAATAATGATAATTATAATAATTAGAAGAATGTTGCATAAAATAATGTCAGAAGAAACAATACGAAAATTGATAAGTAAAAGAATAAAAAGTGTAGGTTATCTGGAGATAGAGATGAAATGGCTTATTACATAATCAATTGCACCCAACTGGAACAAAAGTATATAAGAGTAGGCAAGACCAAGTAAAAATGGGTTCAAGAAGGATTTCATGCCAGATATTAAATTTTGCCCATGCTACCAAATGGTATGTGCACAAATCAGAATCCGTCCAAGAAAATGAGATGCATAAGATTATCTGGGATTTTAAGGTACAAATCCAGCTAGAATGCCTGTCCTAGTGTTAATAAAAAATAAATAAATAAATAAAATAAAGAAAAGAAAAGAAAAGAACGTATCATCTAATGGGTTTTGCCGTTACGACAGACCATAGTGTGAAAATAAAAAGAAAGTGAAATGATTAACAAGTACTTGAATCTTGCTAGAGGGCTGAAAAAAAACTATGGAAAATGGGGGTGACGTTGATACCAATTTGACTTAGAACGGTCTTCGAAGGTTTAGAAAAAAACTGAAAAAATTAGAAATCAAAGATAGAATACAGATCATCCAAACCACAGCATAGGCGAGATTTGCTCGAATTCCGAGGAGTTCTGGAGATGTAAGGCGACTTACCGTCATTTAGAGTCCAGTGAAAAACCACCAGCAAATGCTGGCAAGCTATAAAATAATAAAATCAGAGGGAAAATCGAGACCATACAGACAATGACATTATTATGATTTCTAAACGACAAACGAAGTTGTTATTAAAAAAAATATTTTCGATCATAAAAATGATGGCAATCGAGTTTGAGAAGGAACTCAGTTAACACTGAAAAGAGTTGAAAATATTTTCCATTTTTCATTTCTTTTTTTCCCGGTGAAACATTAAATATTTATTACATTCCACTGAAGAGGGTTATAAAAACTGAAACATTAGCAAATTTCAGGATCCGAATATTTTTCCTGTTTTATATAAATATATGTGTGTGGATGTGTGTGCTAACAATGTGAATTTTAGTAATAAATAACGTCATCATTGATACACACACATCCAACCGTTCCGCACGAAGAGAATGTGACACACAAGGTCATTTTTAAACGGAGTTTAACAGGTTTGAGTTCAAAACTTTCCTTCTCCTTGACTGGTTGTCATACGAAGGTATGACAAGTATTCATCAATAGCTGGAAGGAGAATAGATGGATCCCCACCTTTCCCAATGGTATTAGCGCTGTGTGAGATGCAAATAGCCTCGTCTAAGATTCGAACTCGGATTACCACATCCATTTCCTACGACGATAACCATTACACTACAAGCACCTCCTATATATATATATATATATATATATATATATATATATATATATATATATATATATATATATATATATATATATATATATATATATATATATATATATATATATATATATATATATATATATATATATATATATATATATATATATATATATATATATATATATATATATATATAATATATATATATAATATATATATATATATATATATATATATATATATATATATATATATATATATATATATATATATATATATATATATATATATATATATATATATATATATATATATATATATATATATATATATATATATATATATATATATTGAGAGAGGGGGGAAGAGATGTATTTTCTCCTCTTCCCATCAGCGTTTACTGCTGAGTTGTTTTCAGTGTGAAAAGAGAAAATGATAATTGTCATTGTTTTTTTTTTTGTTTTTTGTTTCATTTGTTTTGTTTTTTGCTTGTTTTTTTTACTCCCTCTTAAGAGTGGACTTAGCTATTGATATGTTATAAACTTTTTTTTTACTCTGGAAGTTGTGAGTGTGTGTGTGTGTTTAGTTGATATATCATAGAGTTTATTGGTCATTTTTTTTTCGTATGCGTTTGTTAGCTTGAGCCACATACGTTGTCTAACGAAAGCAACAAACTGGAAACATATACGTATGTAAGAACGAAATAAATAGATAATTCTTAAGATAAAATGCAAATCTCTTAGTGGACCTATTAATTTTGAAATATTTACTTTATTCTCTCTTTGGACTTCCAACGAAAAGATTTTATATATATATATATATATATATATATATATATACTTTTCAATAAATAAGGTGAAATTTGCTAAAGGAGTTATCAGTAGAAATTACTGTTTACAATCACAGTTTTTTTTAAGGAAATCAATAGCGATGGGTCTTATCATGTCTCAGAAAGCTGTGATCATGATCTTCTTTACCAACCGCGCCACCCGGAACTTTTTCTTTATCGGAGAGTCAGTCCACTGTATAGACTGTCTTATCAATGCATGTTCAGAGTAGCAAACCCATGTTTAGCGCATTTGTAATAATCTTTTTGACTTAAACATGCTTCTCCGTACATATCATACATTCTTCTGTAAATTTCACTTAATTTATTTTTCTCATCTATCAAATATTTGATAGCAGATTTCTTTTCGATCCTGGAGCACCCCGTTTGATTTGCCGCCATTTTGAACAGTCTCAAAAGAAATAACTTTTTGTTATCAATCAATTCCAAAAAATACATTGTTTACATTTATAGGAAAAAATGCTTTTTTTTTTGCTTTAAAAAAATTCCCTTATTTATTGAATGACCCTTGTACACACACACACACACACATATATATATATATATATATATATATATATATATATATATATATATTTCCTTCTCCTAGACTGGTTGCTATACCATGTTTAAAAAGCCTTTGAGAAACGCATGAATCCCTCTTATACTACAATCTCACCTAGCTACGAGTAAATAGTAGAACAGACTATTGCCCAGTCGGCTGCAGAGGGGTAAGACCCCTCCCCAATGAGTGTCCTGGATTTGACACAAAACAATCTGATGGTGAGGTTCCAGTGATGCTGAAACTTTCGGAAATGTAGAGCACCCCTTCTTCGCCATTGCTCCACGGTCCACTCTGGCCCGACGTAGTAGCACCTGATAGGGCCCTATCTATGGGTTAAATAGAACTAACGGCACATTTATGCTTAACTGAATTGTTTGATTAAACTGAATAGGTTGAAATAGAAATGTTTTTGACTATTAAATTGTACTTACATTTAAACTGTGTACTTATGCTAAACTGAATTATTTGAAATGGAATTGTTTTTTGACATTGAAACTGTACTTACACTAAACTGAATTGTTTAATATAGAACTGTTTTGACGTTTAACTGTGTACAAACAAGATCTGTAGTTATACTAAACTGAATTAGCTGCTTGACTAAACTAAATAGCTTGAAGTGGAAATGTTTTTCAGAATTAAACTGTACTTACATTTAAACTGCGTACTTATGCTAAACTGAATTGTTTGAAATAGAACTATTTTCATAAAAATGGATTTGGCCTTAAATGACCGGCAAGAGTCGATAGGCCATAAACCCCAAACAACCAACCAACTAGAACAGACTAGGGTCTATGGTTTTGTAGGTAGATAAATCGATCGAGTAGAACGAAAAAATACTCCAATTCAAAATCAAGCGCTGCAATTACCCCATAAAAACCTACTGGCAGCACCATCAGCCATGTGATATGGGTGTGGCCCTGTGCTATATGAAGAGTCTGCAAGACCTTGCACTCAAATTGATATATATAGATATAGGAAACGAATATATTATGTGTGTGGGATTTAGTACAATACGTGGGTTTATGTATCTCCTGATTGATCATGCAGGCGGGTCATTGTTATAGACCGTCCCATTAAATAATAGGAGCTTTCTATAGGCAAGCATTGAACTACAGAAGTTACCTCCTCCGATGATGGAAAAGAGCCTAGTCTTTCGAGGCAGGTGAATTTTGGTATTCGCGCTGATACCGAATAAAGTAATTGAGCATCAATAATACAACTTCGCTATCTTTACTTTACAAATAGTGTGTACTGTTTTTAAAACAAAGAATAAAATGAAAGTGAATTGGAATGGAGAAAGTTGTTTTAGATGTCTATATTGATTTGTCCCAATAAAATCAATAAAACTGATCGTTCTTCAAGGGGGGCCTCAATGTTTACTGCCAAGTTGTTTTGAGTGTGAAAAGAGAAAACGATAATCGTCATTGTTTTTTTTTGTTTATTTGTTTTGTTTTTTGCTTGTTTTTTTTTTTACTCCCTTTTAAAGAAATATTTTATTCTTTTCCTCATTTACATATCCCGACACTTGTGAAGAAAACTTATTTGTATCAAACTGTGGTAATCTACGTGTGTGTGTGTGTGTGTGTGTGTGTGTGTGTGTGTGTGTGTGTGTGTTACCGGTTTATTTGAAAGACTCGGCAATCTATACTTCTATACAGAAGTCAGTGGGTTGTTTTGCGTTCGAGGTGAAGGTCTAATCCCTCTGCTGGAGATACAGCCAGGATATTTAAAGCCTCCGCAACAGAGCGTATTTGACCTCACATTCCACTATAAAAAGACCATATAAAAAACGATAGACTATATATAAAATAGTCTACGAATTATATATAAAAGTTAGCCAGTCGGCTGAGGCTTTAGAATACACCGACTGCTTCTCTGCACAGGGGTAAGACCCCACCTCACCCCAACGAATGTTCTCAATATGACACTTAACAATCTAATGGTGAGGTTCCTGTAATGCGGGAGCTTTGAGGAATGCAGAGCACTCCTTCATTGCCATCGCTCCCAAGTACACTCTGTCTCCGGAGTGGTAGCACCTGATAGGGTCCCATCTATAGATTAAATAGAACTAAACTGCGTACATATGCTAAACTGAATAGCTTGAAATAGAGCATTTTTTAAATTGAAACTGTATAATTATCCTAAACTAAATAGTTTGAAATAGAACTGTTTTGACATGAGGACTTCTATTGGGCCTTCCAGAAGTTGTTGGAACGGTACAACAAGTGCATTGCAGCCGGTGGAGATTACTTCGAAGGGGACTAGAGTTTCATGTGTGTACTATCAATAAAAGTGCCCATACGAAAAAAGTCTGGAAACTTATTTAATGATCCTCGTAATTTGTGTGCATCACTATATTCAAGACATTATGACCGAATGTAAGCTATATCTATGAGCCAAGCTTATCAATATTAAAATCTCATATTATACAAAAATCTTATATTTTTTCAAATATAAAACAAGATGATAAAATAATAAAAAACAAGTGATCTACTTTGAATAATTTTGTTCTACTTAAGTCAGAATACTGGAAATAAAGATAAGCAGAATTGCAATAATTTTATTTGGATCTATAAAAAGAGAGTAAGGCAAGAAATTTATCATAATTATTTGTGTATAACAAAACACTTTTTTTCCACACCTTTAAGCCTAAAAATTAGAGAATCTATTATATACAAAAACTAAAAATTAAAGTTTAATATTATATCAAAAATAAAATAAGATGATCAAAAATGAAAGTTAAGGGTGTGCATCAGACACAAGAATTAAATATTAGTTTTATATCAAGATTAATATTTTATCAATATTATTATACTAAAGTCTTATATTTTTTCAAAAATAAAAAATATTTTTGAAAAAAGGGACATACTTTGAATAATTTTGTTCTACAGAAGATTGAAAATAAGAATAAAGCAGTATGACAATAAGATTATTTGAGGCTATAAATAAGGAAAGAATTTTACCATAATTATTTATGTATAATATGCACTTTTTGCAACGTTTTTAAGCCTTAAAGTTTAGGATGCATATAATAAACAAGAACTAAATAATAACTTATGTGTGCATCACTCTATTCAGGACATTATGACCAAATGTAAGTTATATCTATGATCCAAACTAATTAATACATAACAAACACTTCTGTTTTATGCCATTACAAATAGCCTAAAAGTTTGGGGTACATATAATACACAAGAACTAAAAAATAACTTATGTGTGCATCACTCTATTCAGGACATGATGACCAAACATGAATTATATCTATGATCCAAACTAATTAATACATAACAAACATTTCTGTTTTATGCAGCTACAGACAAATAACCAGTGGAATGTGTGTTTATAATTTTCTTTCTTTTAGTTTTAGCTTATTTTTGCCACTAGCTTGTTGCATTTCTATGTGAATGTGTCGATGTGTTTATTCAAAATACAGAGTAAATGTTTTGTTTTTTTTCAAAATATAAGTAAATTGTATAAGTTTTTATTTCTAGTCATTACAAACCGGATAAAAAAGTTGGGTAAATGTTAAATTTAGCTGCTTCTAATTCTAAATCGTCTGTATAATATACAAGATTGTTGCGGGGGGGGGGGGTAGAATTTTGCGGCCAAAATTTAGGAGTGCGTGTTATACGCTGATAGTTACAGTAGTTATTTACTTTACGTTTCATTTTGTTTGGCATAAAACAAGGAATATGGAGCACTCAGTAAGAATGGAACTCACTAACAATGATCTGCCAGTCTAGTTTACTAAATATTATAGGTGTTTTGGACGCATAAAATGGTTTTAAAAACATCATATCTTTGTATATGACAAATTTTCCGAATTTAATAGTTAGCACCAGAAAAAGAATTTTTCACCAGAAAATAACGTGTGAGTAAAGACTCGTCTTAATCATGTCTGGCGGCTGATATATTGTATATCAATAAAGGAATGAAGAGGCATAACACTTGTTTATATGAATATATCTCTCTCTCTTCTTTATTTCTTGAAGGGTCGGTAATTGGCTGAGAGAGAGAGAGAGAGAGACCGAAACGAAGGACTCGGACTCAGGCTGACGGAGGACTGCAATATTGACCTTTATCTTAAACACATAGTGAGTCTATATTCTGGGCCTTAAGTCTTTGGTTCTTGGAGTAAAGGTTCTCAACCGGGGTTCGGAAGGGACCGCCTGTTCCTCCTTTCTGGTCACTCGCTCTCCGAACTTCTTGACTGCCCGAACCGCTTCTAACTGACTGACCGCGACTGACCTTTCTGTCTGTGGGCACCCGTGTATATATAATTTCATAACTCCCTCGTGTTCCTTCCGGTTTGTAATTCACGGGATCTACTTACATCCATGCATTGCTTGATTTCCGGTAATCACTTTGTTTACAGAGGTGCATCCTGTGTAGAAATCCCTAATTGACAGCTACATCAAAGGTCAATATGCAATAGATACAGTTAGAATAAATAAATAAATAAATAAATAAACGATTTTTATGCCTTGGTGGTTATTTCTATTCCTTAATCGTCATCCTCATCAAGGCGTTCAGACAACAAGGAATCTCTTAACTTTCTCTCATCATCTGCCCCTATCAGACATAACTCTTGGTAAGTACTCTTGACGGCATCCAGTGTCCTAGCACAGATAAGGAATGTAAGTTTTTGCTGGTCAGCCAACACTTGTGTGTCCACGTGTAGGAGTTCATTAGTCGCTTATGGGTTCATCCTTATTCCTCCAGTAGGGTGCAACATGTCTTGTTTGTCTTTCTAGGGTGGTTTGTGGGTTCGAAAATAAGTGATTTTCAACTGCTGTTTCTGTAAGATACTGCTTCCAGGATTCGTTTAAAATTGTACGCAACATTCTCGAGTAATTCCCACCTAGCTTTTTTGAAAAATTGTTACGCTAAAGTGGTGCAACCATGATATAGTACTGACACGGCTACAACTTAGAAGAATTCCCGTTTTATTCTATCAGAGAAATCCTATTTGACAACCTGTCAATAGCAGTCCATGCTTTACTTATGTGTATGTTGACATCACTTAGAGTAGATGTGATATTACTACCGAGGTATGTGGAGTATCTACTTATTTCAAAGCCTTGCTGTATAATGAGGAGATGGCACTGTCTTGTTTAAAACAGCGAGGATTTCATCTGACAACTGTCTTCGTCATTAATGTTGTCTGCTCAAACTACCGACGACTCTGTGGCCGAAAAGACACACACTAAATTTGATTTCCAAAATTTTAAGAAATAAGCAAATAAATGAATAAAAATGCATATAAGATTGAGTAAAAAAATATCGATACCATAAAGGTTCACTATCGGTAAAAAATAAATCAGATGCGTGTTAAAGATATATTTAAAAAAGATAACTCCACAGCATATACATTAAAATAGACAATATTTTGATTCCTGACAAAGCGCTATGCTCTCGAAAATTAAGAATAAAATATCTAGGTGTAGTGTTTTATATATATATATATATATAAGTAAAGTTGGCGACCATAGTCAAGGGCGACCGTAGTCAAAGGCGACCTGAAGGTTCCCTTTTCAATAGCTACTACACCGAGGTGTAGGGGAGGGCGCTACTCCTTTCCCTGGATTGCTCCACTTTACCCTTGATACGTACCTTATATTGCTGAGTGTTAAGCAAGGAGGTATCAAGTACCATTTTTGAAGTCTTTGGTAAAACACGACCTGGTATTGAACCTAGGTCTCTCGGACCATTGGCAATATATATATAGTGTTGATTCTATATATGCAATCAACTTTACAAGACGATTGTTATGCTTGATGAAATCGTGGGTTCAATATATATGTATATATATATATATATATATATAGGATTTATAAGTATCAAAGGGTTGGAAGAGTAAACAAACCCTTTTTCATAAAACCGATAAAATAAAACGCAATTTTTTCCGAGCAGCGGTCGTGTCGATACAGCTATATGGATGCACTACGTGGATACTAACTAAATGTATGGAGAAAAATCTTGACGGCAATTACACAAGAATGCTGCGAGCAATACTGAACAAGTCCTGGAGGCAGTATCCCACAAAGCAGCCGCGGTACGGCCACCGAACACCCATCATGAAAACTATGCAGATTAGACGAACCAGACATGCAGGACACTGTAGGAGAAGTGGGGACGAACTCAAACCCCTGTGGATCCCCTCGTGGACGAGCAAAGGCAGGACGACCAGCTAGAACCTATACACAACAGTTCTTTGCCGATACAGGATGTAGCCTTGAAGACCTGCCGGGAGCAAGCGATAGACGATAGAGACGGTTGACGAGAGAGGGTCAGGAAGATCTGTGCTGGCAGCGTGACATGATGATATGTATATATATATATATATATAAGTAAAAAGTACAGATTGCAACTTTTAGTCGAGGGTGACCCGAAGGCTCCCTTTTCTATAGCTACTACACCGAAGAGTAGGGAAGGGCGCTACTCCTTTCCCTGGATTGCTCCACTTTACCCTTGATACATACCTTATATTGCTGAGTGTTTAGCAAGGAGGTATCAAGCACCATTTTAAAAGTCTTTGGTATGACGCTACATGGGATTGAACCCAGGTCTCCTGGACCATTGGCGAACACTCTACTCACTCAGCCAATGAGCCGGTTAAGAGTGGATATTTAATCAGCAAGTAATAGTAATAACTTGCTGCCTAAATATACACTCTTCAAAATATGTAGGTTCAAAATGAAATTAAATTAATAAACAGTGTTTTATCGTCTGTAACAAAACATGTTTGAATACAAGCATGTTTTGTTAAAGACGATGGAACACTGTTTGATTTTAATTTGTGAAGACTCCTTGTTATTTTTTTAGTGTCTGGTTCTATATATATATATATATATATATATATTATGATGCAGTCTTGATTCTATACATGTGATCAACCCTGCGTGATGAGGAGGTGTCCGTGGTGTAATGGTTATCGTCGTCGGAAATGGACACGGCGACACGAGTTCAAATCCTGGACGAGACTGATTGCATTTCACATAGCACTAATACTCTTGGGAAAGGTATGAATCCAATTATTCTCCCTCCAGCTATGGGTAAATAGTAGAGCAGACTAGGTTCTTCAGCCTTGGTGGGGCAACTAGTCTAGGAGAAGGAAAAGTCTGAATTCAAATTTGTTAAACTCCGCTTAAAAATTGACCTTGTGTCATATCCTGCCCGAGCGGGGTGGGTGGGTAAATAGGATCAACTTTGCGTGATGATTTTCAGTTTCAAGCCTGATTGTCTACTTGTCTCCTCTTTTGTTTCGTTTTTTGGTTTCGTTGGGTTTGATATATACGCAATATATCATTAACACATTATAACTAAAACAAATTATTTTTACAATCTAACACAAATCATATTACAGCTTAAAATACCTATATTGCATAATAATCCATAGTATATTACAATATAACATATCTCTCCGCCATGATATTTTTTGTGATTCTGGTCTACCATACTACACTCACGTATTACGCTTACAAATCAAAACTTTATTTTCTACGAAATCAACCTCAAATTTACCGCACTGCCTATGTATCTTCATACACACATATACTAAACATCACTTATAGTTCCATACACAATAATACGCAAATATAACCCACAAAACACACATATGCACACACACATATATACACACACACATACACACACACGCACACAAAGCGTTGCACACAATTCTAACGTGTTTTTTTTTTTACTGCATTTTTCGATTTTTTTCGATTTCTTCATTATATTTCGTTATCTGCTAATGATTGTCGTTTATAAAACGTCATGAAACCTAAGGTCACAGACAAGCTTCCATGCTTTTAAATATTTATAAAACCTAATATATATTTACTTATTATTATTATCATTATTATATAATAGCTCTATCACAGATATTGAGCACTCAACAAATTATATCGCATTTGGTTCACCACAGACCCACAAAGTGAAATAGTGACAACCAATACAGTGACAATATATATATATATATATATATATAGAGAGAGAGAGAGAGAGAGAGACAGACAGACAGACAGACCGGGAGAGAGAGAGAGAGAGGGGGAGAGAGAGAGAGATTGGTCAACAGAAATAGTTAAGTTAATATAATAAATGTATATATATATATATATATATATACAGAGAAAGAAAGACAGAGAGACCAAGAGAGAGAGAGAGAGAGAGAGAGAGAGAGAGAAAGATTGGTCAAAAGTAATAGTTAAGTTAATAATATAAAGGCATATATGTATATATATATATATACAGAGAAAGAAAGGCAAACAGAAAGACCGGGGGAGAGAGAGAGAGAAGGAAAGAGAGAGAGAGACAGAGAGACAGAGAGCGATTGATCAAAAGTAATAGTTAAGTCAATAATATAAATGCATATATATATATACAGAGAAAGAAAGACAAACAGAAAGACCGGGAGAGAGAGAGAGAGAAGGAAAGAGAGAGAGAGAGACAGAGAGAGAGAGAGAGCGCGATTGATCAAAAGTAATAGTTACGTTAATGATATAAATGCAGATATATATATATATATATATATATATATATATATATACAGAGAAAGAAAGACAAACAGAAAGACCACGAGAGAGAGAAAGAGAGATTGGTCAAAAGTAATAGCTGATTTAGTAATATTCGACAATTTCTGTTATGCAAATATTAATTGTGTTTTATAATTTCACATAACACTGTATATGCAAATAGACACACAAACGTATTCATATCTATGTGTGTGTGTGTGTGTGTGTGTGTGTGTGTGTGTGTGTGTATGTGTGTATGTGCCTGTGTGCGTGAATGTGTGTCTATTCCTTAGAGAATCTGCTCAACGTTTTAATTTTTTTTCTTTCTCTAATGTACTTCGAATCTCATCAAACAGCAACCCGAATCAACCGATTCAGTAACGGGTGCATAGGTCAGGCGTGCAGGGCAAAAAGGTTACCAACCTTTAGTGTCAAACTCACACACCCGAAGGTACAGAGATGAGAGCAGGTCAAATCTTTTCATCGAAAATGCTGTAGGGTCTCAAATCCCGCTGCTCGTCTCTCAGCAGTCATTCGAATTAGGTCTCGCTCTTTTCGGCAAGAAAATTATCATCCTTCCCGTCCGTATTGTTATGGATGGGGTTGGGAGATTTCATGTCCGTCCGCTTTTATCCTCCTACCTCCTTGTTTTGCATTAATATTCGCTGATCTGGATGCCATTGCAATAAGCCTCGATTTCGAATCCCGTTAGGTCTGTATTTGAATGCTAAGCAATACGAAAAGAACAATAAGTTTTCAAACAGTATATTATCCACGATCTCTTATCAAGCAAATAAAGAAAAATTTAAATTGCTGTGGCTTCTCAAGTGAAGCCCTACCAGAGGAGCTTATAATATGCTGCGCGTATCCCCTGCAGAAGAATTCGCCGTATAAAAGCAATGTCCTTAATATGACACTAAACTTCAACTGATGATGAAACTCTAGTTTTGGAGATCTGAGAAGTTTAGAGTACTTCTTCATTGCTATTACTTCCAGTCTAACCAGGAAAAGTAGTACCTTTTTGGGTCACATCTATAGGTCAAATAGATCTGTTTCAAAATTATTGATGTTAGGAATACTTTATATCATGTAACTGTGTACAAATTATTTGTATTGGAAATAGTTATTTGAAGCTCTAATCATTTCTTGGATTAATTATTAGTGGTTGCTACTTTAAACCATTTAATTGTGTGCAAACAACTGATTATTCTTAAATAGAAATAATTACTTGCAACAATATACTACTTTGTAGGCTGGAGCCGTTGAATACGCCGACTGTACCACTGCAGAAGATTAAGTCCCATAAATACTCTGGGTATATAACTCAACTCTATCTGATGGTGAGGCTCCAGTCCGGAGTTTGGAGAGTGGGAAGTATCTCTTCATTACCATTATTCTCTGGTCCATTCAATCCCGGAAAAGTTGTACCTATTAATGTCCCATCTACAGGTCAAATAGAACTGTTCAATCATTTTCTAAGATGTGCAAATTATTCCTATTTGATGAGAATACTTGATAAATACAATTATTAATGTTTATTGGTTGGCTGTTTTGTTTTACGGCGTATCAACCCTTTTCGGGTGATTTAATGCCAAATTAAGTAATTTTGATAAGTTTCAAACAATTCAGTTGAGTATAAGTTAGTTTTTTATTTACATAAAGTTAAACGTCAAAACAGTTCTTTTTTCAAACAATTCAGTTTAGCATAAGTACGCAGTTAAGTGTAAAACAATTAATTTCAAACAATTCATTTTTGTGTAATTACACAGTATAGTTCTATATGATCCATAGATAGGACCCTATCAGGTGCTACTACTCCAGGTCAGAGTGGACCTGGTTGCAATGGCAATGCAGGGGTACTTCACATTCTCCAAAGCCTCACCCTCAAATTGTTTTGTGTCATATCCGACACACACGTTGGGAGAGTCTTACCCCTCAGTAGAGATACAGTCAATCTATTCTGCAGCCATCTGACTGGGCCATCATTTATTTTTAGATATAAAAACAGTCCTATTTCAAACAATTCCGTTAAGCATAAGTGCACAGTTTTTTTTGTTTACACATAGTTAAATGTAAAATCAGTTCAATAAAAACAATTCAGTCTAGCGTAATTACAGTTTAGTTCTATTTAACCCATTGATAGGATCCTATCAGGAGCTACCTCACCGGGCCATAGTGGACCTGGGAGCGATAACAATGAAAGGGTACTCCGCATTTCCTAAAGATCCAGCTACAAATGCTGAAAAGCAATACTTGAAACTATTTAAATGTAAATAACGGAGTGAAATCTCTTTCTCTTTCTCTTTTTCTTTTTCTTCCTCCTTGTGATTCGAAGTTTTTCTCGATGAACGAATAAAACATATAAAGTCAATTTAATATTCCCAATAAGTCACATGACGTAATTTTAAAAACAAACGCTGATTTACTGATTAAACAGCCAACTTTCTCCTTATATATACATTTTCCCTAGGTTTTTGAATAATTTTTAAACGTCCATCGTTGATTTTACACCACTAATATCATCCCTCCTAATCCTGATGACAGTTCATTAGAACCGAAATGCTATAGTGTCGACTTTGTTTCTCAATAAATCTCTCCTTCTGCTTGTATTACCTTGTTATCAATTTTTCGCTATTAAATCATATATATATATAAATCATATAGCATAAAATAACTAACAAGCCTTGGTAAGCCACAAAACGCTAACCAACCAACCTTGAAACCATATAATTTTGTATGAATTACTATTAGACTGGAATACTACATTACCATTACTCTCAGATCCACTCTAACCCGGTGGAGTCGTACTTGTTTGTGTCCCATCAACGGATCAAATAAGTTTGTTTAAAAATTATTCGTATTCGATGTTTTCAATAGGTCCGTGTGAAAAAAAACGAAGAAAAAATGTAGTGTAGGTACTATGAACGCGATTTCGTAACCTCTAGACATAAAATAACCCTAGGTAATTTGATATGCCATTAAAATCAATCAATCAATCGTCTCAAATGAATGTGGAAAAAGGGTAAAATACAGAGTATTTCATATGGAAAATACGATATTTCAGGAGTAAAATATAATATTTCATGTGGGAAAAGGGTAAAATACATCGTATTTCATATGAAAAATACAATATTTCATGTGGAAAAAGAGTATTTCATATGAATGTGGAAAAAGGGTAAAATACAAATAAATTTCAAGATTGTCTTGTCTCGGTATCGCATAAATTTATTGCCTTTGTTGCGAGATGTGATCAAAATATATCCTGACAGAACTTTTAAAAAATATTACATTTTGAAATACAAAATTTAAATAAAGTCATGCACACCACCGAGCGACTTATTTAATAAAGTGATGAATGCTTCGGCTCTATACAAAGTGGTAATATCTAAACGTCTAGACAAAACGATGCTGTCTAGATTGCTTTCGAAACAATGTCGAGATGGGTCA
>OY757918.1:46938096-46963096 GCA_963585895.1 Sepioteuthis lessoniana | reverse complement strand
GCTTCAAACACACACGTATGTAAGAACAAAATAAATAATCAAATAAATTCTAAAAAATACAAATCTCTTCGTGGACCTACCTATTTTAAAATATGAATATATGTATAGGAATTGCCTTAGGAGTAAACAAAAGGAAGTATTGTTTACAGTAGCACTCTTTTCAAGGAAATCAATAGAGATGGATCCTTTCATGTTACTGGTCACTGCACAGTGTTTAGCCCATTTGTAAACATATTTTTGACTAAAGCTTGCTTCTACATACACATCGAACATTCTTAGGTAAATTTCACACAGTTTGCACTTCTCAGCTACGAAAATCTTTTAACAGACTTCGGTTCAACTTTTGAGTATTCTGATTTTCAACCATTTTGAATAGCCTCAAAACAGATATTTTTGCAAGATTAAAATATTTTTTGCTATAAACCAATTCCAAACAATGCAGAAATTGCGTTTTTCAAAAAAATTCCCCTAATTAAGCGACCTTCAACCAATAGAAAACTCGCCGGAATTAGTGGTGGGGGTCTGCTAAGGTGGCTATTAAGAAGAAAATGAACGTTTCAAATATTCTTCATTTCTGTCTTGGTAAAGACAGCTAAATCTTAAATACATCTCGAGAGTACAGTGGTTCTACTTTATCCTTATCATTAGATACAGTTTAGTGTCGTGCCTAGGACACCCGTATTCTAGGCTTTGCAGACAAGGCGAGTATAGTGAAGGTGTATGTACATTTTTGAAAGGTTGTGTAGTTGAAGAAGGTAAATCCTGCTTAACCGAGTTAAAAATAATTGATTTTTTTTAATACTCTGATTTTTTTTATAAACAAACTTTAATCTATTTTGTTCTATATTTGTCCTCCAAACCGCACAAGAAAGATGAACAAGTATTTGATGTGGTACACGGAGAATTAGGAAGAGAAATGTGCTGGGGTTAGAGGTTTGGGCGTTTACCGTAGGCATTCACATGAACCCCCCAATTCTTGGTGAATATCATGCACCCAGGTAAATATAAACTTGAATGTTTGTCAAGTTTCTTGTATTTTGTTTTGTTTTTGTTTTTCTATTCAAAGTGACATCGATACAAAAAAAAGAAAGAAAGAAAAAAGATGAATGGGAGAAAAATATATGAAGCAAAAAAAAAGAAGTGTGTTTCGGGTTTCATAGCGAAACGAAAAAAAAAGGTTCAAAAGATTTCGGCAGATTGTGCAAGGTGGCTTTGTCAAGGCGTAAATCTAACTTAAGTATGTCTGGGTAAAATATAGAGGACAAGAGCCTCGGGGGTGGGGAGCTGTGAAAGAAGTTGGAAGAACTTAAAGGTTATGAGAGTGAAAACGAGAGTGGAAAGAGTAAGAGAGAGAAAAAGGAGGGGACACTAGAGGTGATAGAGAAAAGAAACGAATAGATATATAATCAGCACTATATATATATAAAGGCGCTCGTGCTATAATGGTTATCGTCATTGGAGATAGTCACGTGGAATCAAGTTCAAATCCTACATGTGGGTGTTTACATTTCCCATAGCGCTAATACCTTTGGGAAAGATATGAATGCAATTATTTTACATCCATCTTTGGGTAAATTGTAGGGCAGACTTGGCTCTTTAAACTTGGTATGGCAACCGGTCTAGGAGAAGGAAAACTCTGAATTCAAACCTGTAAAACTCCGCTTAAGAATTGACTTTGTATCACATCCTGCTTGTGTGGAAGAGTTGTTCGATACATATCAAGGATATATATATATATATATATATATATATATATCCTGGATATGTATCAAACATAAGCGGAGTTTTAGAGGTTTGAATTTAGAATTTTCCTTCTCCTATACCGGTTGCCATACCAAGCTTAAAGAGCCAAGTCTGTCCTACTACTTGCCCTACTATTCCACGTGACTATCTCCTATGACGATAACCATTATAACACGAGCGCCTGCATATATATATATATATATACCCTAAGGAAAAACAAAAACCGGTCACATTAGGATTATAAATGTATTTCCATCTTGTTATGGGTATTGATATGAATCAATAACACCAAAAATAACAGAATTATATATATATATTACATGGTACAGTCTGTGGCCCTGGGTTTCATGCATTCAACAATCGTCGGACAGTGAGCTAGTAAGAACCATAAACCTCTTATATATATATATATATATATATATATATATATATATAGAGAGAGAGAAACAGACTTAGATAGATTGATAGATAAGAACCAAGTGACATAGAAAATACATATGAACAGTGTGAGATAGATACATAGAAGCAGAAAAACAGACAGATAGATAGATTGTTCGAAATGGACAGACACGCCAATAGATAGATACAGACAGACAGACAGACAAACAGAAAACCAGTGTGTACGTTGCATGCATCGAGATCGTTCTCTTCTAGGACAGGCTGAGAACTTATCGAAATTCCATCGTTCAGCTGCTATCAAACTCTAATTAAAGCCGAAAAAGAGAAAAACGTTATAATCTCGACTGACCCCAAAAACATATACAGAGAGAGAGAGAGAGAGAGAGAGAGAGGATATGAATGTACTTAGATATATATAAATATAAACGTTGATAGGTAGATATGAACAGATTGAGATAGACATGAACAGACCGACAGATATATAAAGAGAGAGAGAGAGAGAGAGAGTCAAAGAGAAAGAGATAGAAAAAAGAGAATCGAGAATGCATTATAATTGTCATAAATAATTTGGAATTCTCGTCTTTAGGGAAGAGTTAAGATCCTCAAAGCGGTTATCTAGTTAAGATGGCGTGACATAACGTTAAATTGATAAAAGAAAATAAATAATTTCTAAAAAGTCAGTGAAGCAAATTTACTAGGAACTCCAATAGGATCATGAAATGAAAAGGGTGGATGTAATCCTACTTTTGGTGAACAGACCCTTGACCTTTGAACTTTTCTGACTTTGACATAAACTAAAGTTTGTTTAATTGTTGTCAGTATTTTAAGATTTGCTACCTTTTTCATTTTTCTTTTTGAGTTGGGAAGGTTCACATCTTTTATGGTATTGCGCAAATTTCACATGTACCATTCATGTCTGAAAATCTATATCATAATGATCTCATCTTTGTATGCATTATTTCATTTTAATACAAAAAAATGGAACATCGTAGATGTTTGTTAGCACAATAGCATTAAAATGCTATAAATTAGAGAATCAAGTAACTTCCGACACAATTTGAAACTTAAAATTAACCATATTTATAATAATAATAACAAACGAGAAAACTTCACGAAACCAAACTCTGGGGGCTGCAAATTGTCAAAATCACAAAATAAGATTAATCATCTTATGTACATGGATGATATCATACAGCAAAAAATGAACAAGAATAAGACATTCTAATGAAATAATAAGACTATACACCCGGGATGTAGGAATGGAATTCGGCATGGAAAAATATGCCATGCTCTTAATGAAAAGTGGAAAAGAAAAAATAACGTAAGGGCTAAAACTGCCAAAGAAAGAAAGAATCAGAACGCTTGGAGAAAAGGAAAAATACAAATACTTGAGAATATTAGAAGCGGACATCATCAAACAACCGGAGATGAAAGAAAAAATACGAAAATAGTAAATCAGACAAAAGAGAAAACTTCTCCAAACCAAGCTCTTCAGAAATCTAATCAAAAGGATTAACACCCGAGCTGTCCTCCTTGTAAGTTACTGGAGAAGAGTGGAACATAAAAACAAGGACCCGAGAAGTACATTAAAAAGTGCAAAGAAAGACTAATCGTAGCAGCTAGTAACAGCATTGGTTTCATAAGACCAGACAAAGAAAACAACAAAAACTAAGAAACAAATAGGAAGAAAAACCAACTGGTGAGATTGCACACGAGAAGACCTCGACATGGCAACGAAAAGAGAAACCTTAAAAGATTAACGAATCTCTTCGAATAGCAACTCAAAACATTTTTATGGTATTGCGCAAATTTCACATGTACCATTCATGTCTGAAAATCTATATCATAATGATTTCATCTTTGTATGCATTATTTCATTTTAACACAAAAAAATGTTGGTTATGTGGTAACAAAAAAATGTTGGTTACGTGGTAACAAAGATGAAACCTTTAATTACATGACAAGCGAATGTAACAAACTAGAGCAAAAGAAATAAAGACTAGGTACGACTGAGTGGGGAAAGTTGATCCACCGGGGCTTGTGCAAGAATTTTTAATTTAGCCATAGTAATAATGCTTTATGTACAAACCAGAATCCGTTCAATAGAATAAGACGCGGAAAATTCTCTGGGATTTTGAGATACAAACAGATCACTTAATCCCTGTCAGAAGACCAGACTTTGTGTTAATTAACAAAAAAAAAAAAAAAAAAAAAAAAGAAATGATCGATTTTGCCGTTCCGGCAAAAAGGAAGAAAATAAAAGAAAGTGAAAAGATAGATACTTGGACCTTGCCAGAAAACTGAAAAACTGCAAAACATGAAGGTGACGGTGATACCAATTGTAATTGGTGCACTTGGAACAGTCTCCAAGGGCTTGGAGAAGGGACAGTAGGATTACCGCATCGTTGATATCTGCCAGAATTCCAAGAGTCCAGAAGACCGGAGGAGACTTGCTGTCCCTCAGACTCCATAGAACGACTACCAACTGACGCTAATGTAAAAGACTCTCAAGGAGTAAAATAATTATAATATTAACTATAATAAGTTTTAACTAGTGGCTTTTCTTTGAAGTCTGAGTGATAGCAACTCTCGCTACCAGAACTCTTTTAAGTATTTTAGCCAATTTTAACAGTGCTGTGGTCTAGATAGTCTTGATTCTTCTTTTGATCTCCAGTTGATTGGTTATTGTTTTATATCCCAGTAAAATAATAATAACAAATAGCCTGGTCTAGTGACCAGTGAAAGAAATGGTAACAGAACTAGGACATGCTGAAAAGCAATGTAAATATATTGTCCGGTTATTGAGCCAGAATATAATTGTCATTTACATTTTTTTAGAGTGAGAGAGTGTTTCCATTTCCATATGTGTGTCCTGATTTAAGTCGTTATTTTCTTGTTATTTACTAAGCTTTGCATAGTGTGGCATGCAAACCTTAGTATGCTGACACTATATACTATTGCATAAGTGGTCAGGCCTCTAAGTACTGACCAGGTTTGTCGTTGCTTATCTTGTTATTTTTCTTAGATTTGCTTAGTCTGGAACGCAGACCGTGGGTTGCTAACAGTATTTCTCGTTCTTATTTACTAAGCTTAGCTCCATTGTCGAAGAAGGCCAGAAGTACAAAACGCCTAGTGAGAATCGAACTCACTAACAATGTTCTGTTAAGTATTACATTGCTTGAAGTGTCCTGTTAGTGCCTAGTGTGACGTGAGACAACAAATATAAGGTAGTAAAGAAAATCAAACGTCGTCAGAGTTGGTACTGGTGGTTTATAGGGGATTCCTTAAGCATACTTGCTTTATAGTGCCCTCTTCCATACACATAAGATCTTTAGACAGAAGAAATATCATTGCACTGCCGGTGGAATAACCACTTCCGCCTTTTTATTACAACCAGCCAAATATAGCCGAAACGGTACTTCTGTTTCCTAGAACAATATACAACAGGAATATAGAATTTGGTAGCAGTAATAGACCTTTTAAGAGAATATTTTGGTCGTTGCTTCTAAATATGCTATCAGTTTTTCTCGATCAGCTTTGGCTTCTTAGATATGATATACCCCTAACTGTTATGCATTCAACAGTTCAGGAACAAAGATTGATACCTAAAAATCATTATTATTATTGCATTTTTCTTAAATAAAAAGGTTTCATAAATTACCTCAAAAGTTAGAGTTGCTTGAAAGAAATTAAGGATATATTCTTATTCGACAGATAAGAATCAGGTCAAAAATCTGAGACGCCAAAAAACTTCTGAAAATTTATTCCACAGTGCAATCATTAGTAAACAATTATTGCTTTAATTAAATGTTCTTAATACAAATAATTTGCAGTTTCGTAGTTTCAAGTATTCCTTTTTAATATTGATAATTTTCAGTATCTATTTAACTTATAGATGGGAAGGTAGCAAGTATCACAACTCCAAGTCAGAATGGACTTGGCAGTAATAGCAATGAATTCCACACTCCCAAGGACACCAGCATTGGAATCTCACTCTTGGATGAAAGCAAGAGTCATAACCAGGGCACCCTTATTGAAGTGTCTAACCCTCTTAAAAAGGGTGCATTGGACATGGTCTAAGCAACGTCAACAGGGAAAGTAAAAAGAGAAGAAAAAATTAATAGCAGGTACTATGAACAACTTGGTTGTGCAAAGTTTGTTAAATAACAAGTTAAGCAACGATGACCATAAGTATTTAAGCAGCCTACATATTTACCCATTCAAGACCTCCATTTCGACATGACTTTTGCTAGTCTTTCCCCTCTTATCAGTTGTAGTTTTTTGTCTTCTCTTATTAGGTCACTCCGTCGCTTTGATAGTCATACTGTGGTTCTTCTCTTTTGTTTCTTCTCTTGTGCTTCTTCTCTTATGCTTCTTCTCTTATGCTTCTTCTCTTTTGTTTCTTCTCTTGTGCTTATTCTCTTATGGTTCTTCTCTTGTGCTTCTTCTCTTGTGGTTCTTCTTCTCTTGTGCTTCTTCTCTTGGTAAACTCATTCTTGTATGAATGACTGAAATAGCTGGAAATATCTTTACATACCACGTGATCAAACTTCTTAGCACTTTTCTTCTTGATAATGTTACGGATTTCATTTGATTTAGTTTGGTTATGTTTCATCGCATATCAACCCCTGTAAGTTATTTAATACCAAATCCTATTCATATATACATATATTGTGGGAGAAAAATTTGCTGTTATGACAAGTTTGAAACATGGCGAAGCTCATTTGTTTGTACATAGTTAAATGATTTCAAATATTTATATCAAATACTAATAATTATTTTTAATATTAATCATTTATTTGCGCACAATAAAATGGTTTCAAATATTACTATTTAACATTAGTAATTCTATTTATCAAGTATTCTTCTCTAATACGAACAAGTTGCACTCAGTTGTATGGTTTCATATAACTAATAATAATAATCCCTACAAAAATATTGAATAGTTCTATTTGGCTCATTAATGGGACCCGAACAGGTATTCCTAATCCGGGTCAGAGTGTGCCTGGGAGTAATGGCAATGAAGGAGTACTTCCCATTCCTCAAAGCTCCGAGATTGCCCAGTCAGCAGGGGCTGTAGAATACACCGACTGCTTCACTGCAGAGGTGTAAGATCCCCCCCCATCTGATGGTGAGGTTCCAGTAGTGCTAGAGCTTTAGGGAATGCGAAGTACCCCTTTATTGCCATCGCTCCCAGGTCCACTCTGGCCCGGAATAGTAGCACCTGACAAGGCCTAATCTATGGGTCAAACATAACTAGACTGTGTCGTTATGCTAAAATTAATTGCTTGAAATAGAACTGTTTTGACATTTAACTGGGTGTAAACAAATAACTATACTTATACTAAACTGAATTGTTTGAAATAGAACTGTTTATATGTTTAAAAATGGATTTGGTATTAATGACGTACAATGGTTGATGTGCCATACAACCAAACCAAACCAAAGCTCCGGGACTGGTGGTTTAATGTCATACCCAGAATAGTACTCGTTGGTGTGGGTTCATACTCCTCTGCAGAGATATTATACGGCCCCAGCCGACAGTGCGGATATCATTTAGAAAATTACATGTTAAGGAATGATTGTTCAAGATTGCACGCCTGGCAGCAACACCCCACAAGACACCAACTGTACGGATCCCCACACATGGCCGCGCAAAAGCAGGACGACCAGCACGAACATACATTCAGCAGCTATGTGAGGATACAGGATGTTGTCCTGAAGACCTACCTAGGGCGATGAACGATAGGGAGGAGTGGCGAGAGAGGGTCAGGGATATCCGTGCTACCAGCGCGATATGATGATGATGAAGGAATGATGGGCCTGGTCAGTACTTAGATGGGCAACCCCTTAGTAAGAGTAGATACCGTAAGCAGCCTACATATTTTTTCCACACAAGAGCTCCATTTCGACATGTCTTTTGCCAAGCTCACTCCTTACATTGGATTGGGGCGTCTTCTCATTGAGTTAGCCCTATGATTTTTCTTTGTGCGATGCCTGTGACTGTCTCTGACTTCTTCGACGTTGTCTTACGTAAATGATGATGATGGCCTATACCTTTTCTTTCTCTGACGGCCACGTGATGCTTTGCTATTCTAAGAGGAAGATATTTCTACTTGAGCAGAATATAAAACTTGCAAAGACTCCTTTTCCCGAATGCATACAAATTTTATTCATTTCATTAAGATTTTACTGACTACTCAGGGGTTGCGAACCAACGGATGGAAACTTACGTCTTATTACTTCAACGAGTCTTAACTAACTAACTTAAAGTTGAAATCTTAACTTCTATCTTCGATGTTTTTAGTCATCTGACTTTATAAACCTCCAATAAGACCTGAGCTTTCAGTTTTCCTGAAAGGTCAATGAAACTGTGTTGACTCACGAAAACTATCCAGCTGTTTAACAGTTATTCGTATTCTACTCTTCATATCAATAATAAATCTCATCAATCTATTATGTTGGAAGTCCCTGTGGTGTAATGGCAAAAATGCTGTACTGTAGTCTCGAAATAAGCGATTTCGAAATCCAGTCAAGATGTTACATTTACTTTCGGGCTAATGCGCTTGGAAAAGGTACAAACCCATTAATACCTCCAGCTATGGGTTAAATAATATCACTGCTGTTCTTTAACAAGGATGGTTTTGGCATTAAACAACCCATGATATGCCATTAAACAAAGAAACCAATCTATTATGTAACACTTATATCGTCAATTTCGATGTGATTCAAGCGGGATACTAGCGCCATAGTCCAGAAGCGATGGTTCTAAAAGTATCCACTGAGAAACTGGAAAAGACAAGCTTAAAATAGGGTGAAAAAATAAATGCTAAAAAATACAAGTTGATGACGATAATCTCTCTATGAATGACGCTATAGTCGAAACGATCAACGAATTGACATTTTGTGGGCATCATTAGAATCAAGAAACTAATTTGAGGTAAGAAAATGGAGGGTACTAGCTTTTTTCAGATTTCAGTCGACTTAAAGAAAAAATATGGAAAAAAAAAGATCTTTCGAAGCAATCAAGGTTTGTCGAGACAATCTGCTCAGAGTCCCTATAGTTATATATGATTAGAAACTTTGAATTTAAAAGATAAAGAAGCTGGCTATCTCCGACTCACTGTGGTTAACGGCTATTCAGCATTTTCTGTGCCGGGTTGGAAGATGCTATATTAATGCTCTTTGAAAGATAAATGAGAATGTTAGAATTTGGCGCATGCCAGGTAATCTTACGTTCGTTCGTCTCCCATTTATAATCCGTTAAAATGTGTTCTAAAATATCTTTCACACCATATATATATATATATATATATATACTTTTTGTGCTATTTGCTGATCGAGATATGGATAAAGGGAAAGAAGGGATACACCTGGCTGTGAATTGATATTTACATTTTAGGCGGAGTCTGGGACACACATTTGAAAGGGCCTACAACGGCCACCTTTCCCCGGACAAAAGTTTCATTTTCTTCCATGAATATTACCTGCCCGGTAACTATTAAGAACATCAGTCTTTGTTGACTCAGTAGTTGAGCAATGGACAGCAAGACACCAGGAAGTGTCGTTTGCAAAGAAACCAATCAAAAGGCCTATTCTGCGAGTAAACGGCGATTTAATGTATCTATATCTATATCTCTCTGTGTTTGTATATGTGTGTTTACCCAACCCCTTCGCACGAGCAGGATGTGACACAAGATCAATTTTTAACCTGAGTTTAACGGGTTTAAATTCATAGTTTTCCTTCGAGACCAGTTGCCATATGAAAGTTAAATCATTTACCCACAGCCGGGGGGGGGATAGTTAAATGCATACATTTCTTAAGGGTATTAACGCTATGTGAATGCAAACAGGTTCGTCCAGGATTTGAACTCGGGTCACCGTGTTCATTTCCTCCTCCGATAACCTTTATATCACGAGCGCCCCTGATATATATATATATATATATATATAAAGAGAGAGAGTTGGTGACAGAATTATTCGTCTCTCTTTCATAAATTTGAATAAAGCTGTTATACCTCAAATTTCCATGATAATTTCATGTGCATTTTGTTTATAAGAACGGCCTTATTAAAATTTTTTTTTTTTTTGCTTTGGTAGAGGCACGAGCGTAGCACGTCGCGATCAAGGAGGCGGCTTGGCTCTTCCAGAGTCATGCCGGGGTTTCTGTCGGAGCCGATATGATGCAAAAATAACCCGAAATCGGCAATGAAGACAGTTGCATCACTGAAGACCACCTTGATGCATCTAGGATGTATGATTGAAATTATTCCTCAAATTTCCATGATAATTTCATGTGCATTTTGTCAAGTTAAGCAGTCTTTACTATGGAGGCTGAACGAATGAGTTACCATGGTACGAGTCCTCTCCGGAATCTTCCAGAATTATATGAAATCAGGTGAATACTATTTCATTTTCAAAGAGTGCTTGTATCAAATATCAAATTAAGCAAAAGAAAACTACAAGAGCCATAGATTAAAGGTTCTCGTGGTACAATGGTTACCGTCAAAGGAAATGGACGAAGCTGTTTGCCTTTATCTTAGCACAATTATCCTCGGGAAAATTAGGAATCGAATTATTCTCCTTTAGGCTATGAGTAAATAGTCATGAAGTCTGGGCTCTTTAACCTCGGAATGGCAACCGGTCTAGGAGAAAGGAAATCCTGAATTAAATCTCTTAAACTCCTCTGAAAATTGACCTTGTGTCCTGCTCGTGTGGAGGGGTCGGTCGGGTAAATATATAGATTAATTTTCTTTCATAATTCTGATGAGGATGGCGGGTAGTTAAATAATTTTGGGCCATATCAAGATTTAGAAAAATCTATTGTTAGTAATATAATACATCAAAACTTTTAAAGAAATTCACAAATTATTCAAAACTAAGAATGAAATAAAGTGTCTATGCCAAATTCAATAAGTACTTCATAATATTTTCATTTCCTTTTTAGAATATTCAAATATTCAGTTGGAGCGAACATTTCTGACAGAATTATTAATATGTTTATTATTAATATCTTATTATTGGTATGTTTGTATAATCAATAAAACACGTACTGTATGCATGTTTTGTCATTTATTTCTTTTGCAGACAAATATATATACACTACCAATCAAAAGTATTTGCATACACTGAAAAAACTTTCTTCCTCATCCTAAGAGTGTTATTTTTAATGAAATAAGTAAAACGCCACAATAGTTTTATTTATTATACTAAATACAAGTCTTCCTGGGCCACATTAAATCAAAATTAAACAAACAAAAAACACAAAAACTTCTTAAATTTTTGTTTCATCAAAATGACCCCCTTTGGCAACTATCACTACTTCACAGATTCTCGGCATTCTTTCCACCAAAGACTGGAGGTAGATGGAAGATAGTTATCCAAAGCTTTCTTGCAAGAGTTGCCAGAAGTGAGGTTGTTTAGCCCTGACTTTTTGGCCAAGTTCATCTCACTCCAGTTCAATGGGATTTAAGTCAGTTGATTGTACCGGCTAAGACATCAGTTGAAGGACTTGTTCCCTTTTGCTTGTAATGTACCTCTGGCAGAGTTTACTCATTATCTTGCATGAGTAAAAATCCTTGACCCACAAGCCTCATTCCAGATGGAATCATATGATGTTGCAATATGCTGTGATAGCCAGTCTGATTCAATTTGCCATTCACCAGGTGCAAATCCCGGATTTTGCGATTAGCAAAAGCCGCCCCCCACACACACACATACACACACCATAACAGAGCCTCTTCCATCCTTTATGGTTTGTGTGATACAGGGGGTTGCAGCTCTTTCCCCAACTGTTCTCCGCACATAGGCCCTCCTATTTGACCATGAAATTTCGAACTTTGATTCGTCAGTCCAAAGGACTTTATTCCACAGCTCTATTGTCCAGTCATTGTGCGCCTTGGCCCACATGGAGCCTTTTGACATTATTTTGCTTCTTTTACAGTGGTTTCTTGAAAGTAATTCTGTCATATAAGCCAGCTTAACAGAATCTTCATCTCACTTTAGATGTTGACACATTTTTTCTCGACGTTGATTCAGTTATGAGGTGATGTTTGGAGCAGTTTGCCCCCTGTCACTTAAACTGATGACTCTGATGAAATTGTCCTCTGCACAGAAAAAACAGTGAGTAGTAATTTAACACAATAGAGTCTAATGTGAGTTCAAGTGGTTGTATAATGTAAATTTTGGAAAACGTTTTATTCATGATCAGTACTAAAGAAGAAAACGGCATCAGATCAATTTTTCAAAAGATATCTGGTTATATTAAGGACAAAGTTACTGAGGAAGACTTGTATTCAGTATAATAATGTGTATATATGTGTATGCACACACACACACACACATATATATATATATATATATATATATATATATATGTACATATACCTATGTACATATATGTGTTTGTGTGTGTGTGTGTTCATAAATATAAATGCATATGTATATGCATATACATATATATATGTCTGCATATGTACTTATATATATATGTGTACATATATATATGTATACATATATATATATGTCTGCATATGTACTTATATATATATGTGTGTGTGTGTGTGTGTGCATAGAATAATGATAATAATCTATATGAATAAACGCGAATTTCTGTACGTTTACTGCATTCGAAGTAACATAAAGACAGCCAACCTAGTGTTAGGTTGTTAATATGCATGATCAACGTACAATATATATTATATGTACAAATAAATGGCGTTAATCACAACCCTGGGATACCTAATTCGTATAAAGATTTTAAAAAGCAGGTTTTAATGAATAACTGTCCAATGTCATCGATTTTTAATTTCATTGTTTTGTTTTGCTCACAGATAAGCAATAGTTTTGAGCACAATTCTTATATAAAAGCTGATGGTGCCTAGCCTTGACCATCTGTGTAGATAGTCAAAGTAAAAACCAATAAACACTACCACCATCACTCAAACCTATATCTATTTCCCTCCTTTTTCTTTCTTTGTGTCTCTTGTCTTTAGACCCTTTACCTCTCTTTATATTTTTTATATTTTCATTATTATTTTATCTATTGCCTCAATTGCTAAAGTGTGGAAAAACACAAAAAATTGTAATCTGAAGAAGTTCTTCCTGGAATAAATAATGAAAAACCGCAACTAAACAGGTTGTATGTCTTTCGTTTATCCACTTTTCCACTTATTTTTATCATCTTTTCAAATTTGCCAAAATCTAACATTTTTCCATATTAAAGTTTATATGATTGCTATTAATTTTATAAGAAAATTTATATGAAATCTATCAATTTTTATATGAAAGCCATTAAAAACTTTTAAAATGAGAAATTAAGCGCAAAGTGTTTTGCAACAACTATAATGTAAACAAAAACATAAACACTTACAAATACACGTGCATATACATGATAACGGTTTTTATTCCATATAAGTAAAGTTGGCAAACTGTTGTTGAGGGCGATCAGAAGGCTCCCTTTTCAATAGCTACTATATCGAGGTGTAGGGGAGGGCGCTACTCCTTTCCCTGGATTGCTCCACTTTACCCTTGATACGTACCTTATATTTCTGAGTGTTAAGCAAGGAGCTATCAAGTACCATTTTTAAAATCTTTGGTATGACGCGAACTGGGATTGAACCCAGGTCTCCCGAACCATTGGCGAACACTCTACCCACTAGACCAATGAGCCGGTTTTATTTCCATATAGTATGACTTAAATTCTCTCTCTCTCTCTCTCTCTCTTTCTCAATCTGTCTCTCTCTTTCTGTCTGTCTGTCTCTCTGTCTCTATATATATACATATACGAGTGTGTGTACATGCACGTATGCACCCGTACACTCATATTTTTACACACACACACACACACACACACACACACACACACACACACACACAAATACATACTTGTATATACACATAAAAACATTTTTTTTAAATATACAAAAAACATCCCCAGAAGCCAGGAGTTTACCCTTGCCATAATTACCCTTTCTTGCCTCCGGGTAGGCCCATCCAGGATTCGTGCCGGGTGAGTAGTTGAAGATTGATCGCCAGTTCTCAGGGGACCTTCTCATTGGGCTATACCAGCTTTACTGGGTTTAGTTTACTGCTTGGTGAATGCCGACGGGATAAGCTACGCATGAGTCTCGATTTGTGCGAAGTTACCCACTATAAAACAACCTTGTATTATATATCGACTTGGAGGGAAGTCGGTTCAATACGTTTATCAATCTCCTGAAGGACGCAAAGTCGTAAACATGTGTAGAGTACGAGTGTATGAAACAATAAAAACCTAAATACGAGATTCAAATTCATTTGAAGTCCTATTCATTTAAAAATATTTACTTTTCTTTCGTTGGACCAACAATAGTTTATATATATATATATATATATACAAAGATGGGCTGAAAAATTCTTAGTCTGAAAATTTTATATCATGACGTCATATCTACTATTAATGAATTTTTTACCAATGCATTCGAAGTACTGCAACACTGATTGAAAAAGTGTGTGGACCACCAGGAGAACTACGTTATAAAATAAACCCCATTTGTTCACATTCTATGAGAGTATCTTTGTTAGTCTATGAACTTTTTCAGCCGACCCTTATATATATACATATATATATACATATAAACAAGCTAAAATTTTTCTTGAGACTGTTAATTTCCCTTTTGCACTATTGCTCTAGGGAAAGGCATTCTTCCCCTGTCCTTTATTTCGGAATATCCTGAACAGAATAGTTTGCATTGTAATATCAAAAATGTTGAAAAAGAACAGGATTGGCGAATGTGAATTTTGGGGAAACCACATTTTTACCTTAACTGTCCAGAAAGTAGCCGCTAAATTCTGTTACCCCAATAATCAACATTGACAAGCAGTCACCTACAACATCCAGACAGGAATGATTTGGGGCGAATTATTTAGTGGAAAATTCGTGGCCAGTTTTGATTCCAGATGACAGGTAAGCAGATAGTGTACCGATTACAACTTAAAGATTCGTGGAATGAATATCTAGGGCATCTTTATATATATATATATATATATATATATATGTGTGTGTGTGTGTGTGTGTGTGTGTGTGTGTGTGTAAAGATTTTTTTCCGTTGTAGGTCCAGAGAGAGAAAAATATACTTTTAAATTAATAAGTCCACGAAAAAATTCGTATTTTTTATTGATTCATTTAGTTAGTTAGTTCTTAAATAGTGTATGTTTCCAGCTACTTGCTTACGTCAGACACAAGGCCACATGAATGGGGTACTCAATGAGACTTGAACTCACTCGTGTTTGAATGTTTTTCAGTTTTGTATGGCTTTATATAGAGGTCACTCTTCCCTCCTCCGAGTGTGTCTATTTTAGTCTGTTTCACCCCTAATTGGTCTTTGATATGTTCTTATTGTTTTTGCTGTTTTACACTGGGTAGATGTGTGTGTGTGTGTGTGTGTGTGTGTGTGTGTGTGTGTGTGTGTGTGTGTGTGTGTGTTAAAGTGGTTTTGGATTCTACTTATAGTTGCTTTTTCTTCTCTGTGTGTGTGTGTGTGTGATTGCAGTTACTTTTTCTTCTTTGAGTCTATGTGTGTGTATTTTTGGACTCGTATTTTTTGTGGTAGTGTGGTTTGAAATTTACTGTAATTACTTTTTACTAATAATTTTTTACACAGCAGTTACCAAATGCAAGAAAAAAAGATGTGGAATATGTGATAAAATTGTAGAAGGAAAATCCTATATCTTTAAAAACCCGAAAACGAAATTCAGAATAAATAAAGACTTAAGCTGCAACTCAAAAAATGTAGTCTACATAATCAAATGAATCAAATGTAAAGAAATATACATAGGATCAACACGGGCCCTCAATACTAGGATATCACTTCATAAGAGCAATATTAAAATAACAGAAAATTGAAAATTAAATGTATCGAAACGCCTATACTAATGTATTCAAGGTGAATGTAAAGTTATTCCCATTTATCAAACTAACAATTATATGTTACTTTAAATAAAAGAAAAAAACTTCATAGATAAATTTAAGCCCACATTGAATAAAATATGAATTATAAACACACACGAATGGAAACAAACATACAGAGCATATATATATATATATATATATATATATATATATATACAAAAATTATTAGTAAAAAGTAATTACCAGTGAATTTCAAACCACACTAACACCAAAAAAAAACAAGCCCAAACCACAGAGAGAGAGAGACAGACAGATAGACAGAGCAATAGTAAGTGAAATTCGAAACCACTTTAACACACACACATAGATAACTACCCAGGGTAAAACAGCAAAACAACAAAAACAACAAAAACATATTAAATATCAAAGACCAATTAGGGGTAAAACAGACTAAAATAGATACACTCGGAGGAGGGAAGAGTGACCTCTATATAAAGCCATACAAAACTGAAAACTATTTAAACACGAGTTCAAGTCTCATTGAGTACCCCATTCATACGGCCTTGTGCCGCATATGTTCTCTGACGAAAACAACTAGCTGGAAATATACACTATGTAAGAACGAAATAAATAGATAAGTCTTTAAAAAATTCAGATCCAGCAGTAGCAGCAGCTGGATTAAAGTGACTTATTGGTGGATAAATACCAGGAGATCAAATAATATCGTTGTCATATTATTTGATCTCTTTGTATTTATCCACCATTATGTCACTTTAGAAGAATTACGAGAAGAATTAATCAAATCATTTGTTCTTAATTGAGAATTCATTTAGGTTTGATTGAATCAACAATAAACTGATACTTACAAATCATGGATGAAGATGTTTTGTTCCCCAAAAATGAGAAAACAAGGACTGATGCATAAGTTGATGGTCCGTTTTTGATATCAATATGGAAAAGAAAGAAAGAAACAAACAAACAAACAAAGAAAAAAGAAAGAAAGAACCTGCGACGGATAAGAGTTTGCAAAGAAAGAAAGAAAGAAAGAAAGAAAGAAAGAAAAAGGGTGAACCTGAGTCTGTGTGAGAGAGAGAGAGAGAGAGAGAGAGAGAGAGAGAGAGAAAGGAGAGACAGAGAGAGTGAGAGAGACAGATAAAAAAGCTATGCAGTACAGCAGAGAAGAAATAAATAAATAAAGAACCTGCGACGGATAATCTCAAGTTAAGTTAGCAAAGAAAGAAAGAAAGAAAGAAAGAAAGAAAGAAAGAAAGAAAGAAAGAAAGGAAGGAAGAACCAGAGTGTGTGTGAGTGAGAGAAAGAGAGAGAAAAAAGAGAGACAGAGAGGGTGAGCCTGACAGATAAAAAAGCTAGGTAGACCAGCCGCGAAGAAGGAAGAAAGAAAGAAAGAAAGAAAGAAAGAAAGAAAAGGAGAACTTGAGGCTGTGTGAGAGAGAGAAAAAAAGAAACAAACAAACAGAGAGCGTGAGAGAGACAGATAAAAAAAAGTTAGGTAGTCCAGCAGAGAAGAAAGAAAGAACCTGCGACAGATAAGCCAAGTTAAGTTACCAAAGAAAGAAAGAAAGAAAGAAAGAAAGGGAGAGCCTGAGTCTGTGTCAAGAGAGAGAAAAAAGAAAGAGGCAGAGAGAGTGAGACAGACAGATAAAAAAGTTAGGTAGTCCAGCAAAGAAAGAAAGAAAGAAAGAAAGAAAGAAAGAAAAGGGTGAACCGGCGTGTATTTCAGAGAGAAAAAAGAGAGAGACAGAGAGAGTGAGGGAGACAGAAAAGAAAGAAAGAAAGAAAGAAAGAAAGAAAGAAAGAATCCAGGTGTCCATATGAGATAAAATCACACTAAGACTCACACCTCTTAGATTAAGTGATCGTTTTCGTGCAGTGCACAAAGACTTATTTCCAGCGAATGACTGTCAAACATCTCTAAAATGGTACAACAGTATTAATAGACGTGCATTTGGTCCACATGCTCACAACGCCTTCTCAAATGCCCAATGTCACAGATTGCGTAACCAACGTGAAAGAGAAAGTCGTTCCTAAATTGAATCTAACAACATTGAGACATCCACAAATTGCATCAACTCTAAATCTTCAAATTTTGGGAAATATAGACTTCATTATTTCCGAATTGTATTTACTCCAATGATATTCTACAGGCAAATCGGCTGGGGCTAACCCTGCATCTCTACAACGGGGTAAGACCTCCCCTCCCAACGAGAATCCTGTAGGTGACACTAAGCTATCTGATAATGAGGCTTCAGCCATGGCGCTTTAGAGAATGTACAGTACTCCCTTCAATACCATTACTCCCAGGTCCACTCTGACCCAGAGTGGTAGTACCTGTTGTGATCCCATCTATGAGTTAAATAGAACAGCTTAATCATTTACGTGTGCAAACAAATGACGGACATTGAATTAAATTATTGGTTTCACATAGCAATACCATTTAATTGTATACAAATAAAACTATTAGTATTAGATAGCAAAACTATTAGTATTAGATAGCAATACTTGAAAACATACTTGCAAACAGATGATTAAAACTAAATAGAATTATTTGTATTAAGTAGAAATACTTGAAACTATTTAACTGTGCAAGTAAGAACTCTGGCTTGTTCAAAATGTTATGTACAAACTATTTGTTTCCAAATCATATGTATATATCATCATCATCATCATCATCATTTTTGTAGATTACATTTTACGAGAAAGCATCGTTATCTCAGATTCTTCAGTTAAAGTTTGTGATATATATATATCATCATGTCGTGCCGCTAACACGGATATCCCAAATGGAGGTGCCTGTGGTGTAATGGTTATCCTCGCAGGAAATGGACTCGGCGACACGAGTTCAAATCCTGGACGAGACTGGACGAGACTGATTGCATTTCACATAGCACTAATACCCTTGGGAAAGGTATGAATCCAATTATTCTCCCTCCAGCTATGGGTAAATAGTAGGGCAGACTAGGTTCTTCAGTCTTGGTGAGGCAACTAGTCTAGGAGAAGGAAAACTCTGAATTCAAACCTGTTAAACTCCGCTTAAAAATTGACCTTGTGTCATATCTTGCCCGAGCAGAGGGGTTGGGTAAATATGATGATGATGATCATCATCATCATCACGTCGCGCCATCAGCACGGATATATATATATATATATATATATATATATAAATATATATATATATATATATATATATATATATATATATATATATATATATATATGTATAAACAAGATTTGGCATTAAATAACCTACAACGAACCAACGAACCAACCAACCAATTCAATGAGATTCCCTATTCTAGTAGCAGGGAATATTTTCATATTTAAAGGCCTCATTGAAATTAAAAGCAGCACTCAATAAAATTTTAGTCTGTCTAAAACTAAATCTAAAATTTAACTATATGTTAATTACTTGGTTGGCTGGATTGTTTTTTTTTTATCGCATATCAACCCTTGTAGGTTATTTAATGCCAAATTCTGTTTATACATATATTTTAAATGTATATATGATTCGTAAGCACATTTTGCAGATAACATTTTTAAATACAGTTAAATGGTTTTAAGTATTGCTGTATTTGTGTCACAGTTTAACGTCAGTCATTTGTTTGCATACAGTTTGTTCTATTTAACCCATAGATAGGACCCTGTCAGGTGCTAACACTCCGGGACAGAGTGATACTGGGAGTAATGGCAATGAAAGGGTACTCTGCATTCCTCAAATCTTTAAGGCGAGAGTCTCACCATCAGATGTTTTAATGTCATAAACAGGACACTCATTGGGGGGCTCTTACCCCTCTGCAGAGAAGCAGTCGGTGTGTTCTACAGCCCCAGCCGACTGGACCGAATCAATTACACTAAACTTAGTCAATCTATACTACTTGAAAATAATTAAAATTTTCTCTAATTCTATAATGATTATTGTAGATTACATTTTACGAGAAAGCATTGTTATCTCAGATTCTTCAGTGAAAGTTTGTGATATATATATATATATATATATATATATATCATCATGTCGCGCCGCTAGCACGGATATCCCAGACCCTCTCTTGCCACTTCTCCCTATCGTTCATCGCCTCTGGCAGGTCTTCAGGACTACATCCCGTATCCTCACATAGCTGCTGTATGCTTGGCCATATGCGGGGGTCCATAGGACTAAATCACTTATGAGCTCGTCCTTGCTTCTCCAGCAGTATTCTGCATGTCTGGTTCGTCTAGCTTTCGTGATAGTTTTCGTGATGGGGGGCAGGTGACCGTATCGTTGGTGCCTTGTGGGGTGTCGCTTCCAGGACTTGTTCAATATTGCTCGCAACATTCTTGTGTAATTGCCGTCTAGCTTATTCTCCAGTCATTTAGTTAGCGTCCAAGTAGTGCATCCATATAGCAGTATCGACACGACCGCTGCCTGGAAGAAACTGCGTTTCATTTTATCGGTCAGGTCTGATCGAAAGCCTATATATATACATATAGTTTTGATACAACATATGATAAAAATGAGTCGTAAAATCGTTTGGATGTTTGGGTTTTACGGCATATCAACTACTGTAGATTATTTAATGTGAAATCTTGTTTATACATATATTAAATATATATGGTTTGTGAAAAATTCAGTACTTATAATCTTTAAACGAGCTAAATCTCGTTAGTTTACACACAATTATATTGTTTCAGATATTCTTATCTAACTCTCATAATTCTATTTCTTATTGATCACTTGTCTGCCCACAGTTAAAGGGTTTCAAGAATTGCTATGTAATACCAACAATCTATTTTAACAACAGTTATATATATATATACTTATGATTTGTAAGTGAATAGTTTGTCGGTAATTTTATTTTAAAGAAATTGAGCTAATTTGTTCGCACAAGGTTAAAGGGTACCAAGAACTGCCATGTTATACCAATAATTCAATTTTTTGCACTCATTGAAGTGGTTTCAAGTATTCCACACTAATATTTTTATTTGCACACAGTTAAATGGCTTCAAGTATTGCTCTGTAATACCAATAATTCACATTTAATTGTGTGCAAAGGAGCTTAGGCTCGGTTAAGAACTTTATCTACAATATGTGTTTACAAATTATATATATATATATATATATATATATATATATATATATATCATACAATGACTGATGTTTATACAGCAGCATTGCTTCCAACGCAGCCTTCATTATTTTGAAAGGTCTCTTCTTTTGTGTTAATTTCATCAGTATCACAATACAAGTGACCTTTCAAAATAATTCTGTTCTAAATTTCACACAAGAAATCAATATCAACAATAAAATTCCATTTCTTGGTGTACTAAGACACAAGGAATATTGACCGATTAATCATCTCCACATATAAAAAAAAACCTACTAACATTAATCCCTGCACCCTGAATTTCCCAATTGAATGCCCTTTCCGTTATAAAAGAACAATCATAAAAGTACTTGTTTCCAGAGCTAAGCTACTATCTTCCTCTCGAACTACGAGGTGCATACGATAAGTTTCCAAACTTTTTTTCGCATGGGCATTTAAAACTGTCGTAGACTCTTGGAAATTATACATCTTATGAGATGACTGACCAGTTTTTATGATTTCAGCTTTAAATGAACACCTACAACCAGGAATTGGAATACACCCTACTAAAGCCTGATTGTAACAGCTGGTGAATTCCAAAAATGCAATCTGACATTTTAGAAGAACGATATGCAATAATATTCTGTTTTAAACTTGGAAAAAATGCCACAGAAACGTATGGAATGCTTCAGACTGCTTTTCAACCATCTTGCATAAATCAAGCATCAGTTTTTGAGTGGCATAAGAGATTCAAGGAAGGCAGGGAGTCTGTTAGGGATGCTGAGAGGTGTGAGAGGAGTAAAGAAGTCGATAAACCAGAGTTGATTGGCCAAAGGGTTAGGGTTACTATGTTGAACTTTTAAGAGAGTTCAGGAAGAGATTTCATCGGAAGAGGCCAGCACTCTTCAAATCGGGTCAGTGGCATTTCCACCAGGACAATGCACCAGTCCACAACTACACCCTTGTCACAGACTATTTGAGCAAGATGAAAATCAAGACAGTTCGTCACCCTCCCTATAGTCGAGATCTTGCTCCTTGTGACTTTTGGTTATTGCCTAAGCTCAGAGGCTGTCGTTATGAGACAATTGAGGAGATGAAAGAGGCAGTTTACAAAGGTCATTGACACGCTCACACAAGAGGGTTTCCATGGGGCCTTCGAGAAGTTTTTAGAACGGTACAACAAGTGCATTGCAGCCGGATGAGATTACTTCGAAGGGGACTAGAGTTTCATGTGTGTACTATCAATAAAAATGCCCATACGAAAAAAGTCTGGAAACTTATCGTATGCTCCTCGTATCTTCCTTAACAAACTTAAAAATATAAAACAAACCCTTATCAATAATGTGTTTTCCAACTACATTGTTGATACCGAAATTAAACATTTCATAAATAAAACTGAGCAACATAACATAGACAATATCCTAAACCATAAACGATCAATAAACCTATACTACAAAAACCAATTTCATAGTAAATGTCGTTTATATGTTTAAATGTCCCTTAGGAGACTATGTCTCCAAAGAAAATAATGCATATGTTGGTCTTACCTCTACAATTCTTTCTAGACGGCTTACAATGCACCTTAATGATTCTAGCTCCATAGCCTTACATCTTAAAACCCATTCTATTCCCAAATCCAAATTTCGAAAAATTCTAGTTGAAAACACCACTATAATACCACACGAAATAAATAAGCTACGACTACAAATTCTAGAAACCCTACATATAAAAACAAAAAAACTAAAATCAATAGAATTAATTTCGAAAATAGCAACAATGTTTTGAAATACTTTTAGAGTTTTAAAAAATGTTCCATATTTTCTTGATAATATTCTATTTCCGTTGATATCCTTTTGTCTTTTAAATTCATCAGCATCTCAGTCTTATCCAACTCTGCGTTTGCGTAGTTTTTTTATGTTTTGAAAATTAAAAAACTTACAAAACTCTTTAAAAACACTCTTTACACATACAAGCAACCCCTGATGATGGCCAACGAAAGGTCCGAAAGGGCTCGGGACAATTTTGGTAAATTCATCCACCAATTCCAACCTGAAAGCAAGACACTTATCAGAAAACTTGAAAGGATCTTAATGAAATTATAAAGACAAAATGTGTCTTTATTATTTAATCAAACATGCTTAAATATATATATGTATATATATATAGCATACTATATTTGCACATAAAGATGCTTAATATCGATGATACACAGACTCATTTTTTCAAAACAAACTCCTTAGTAAAAGATCAGAATTCATTTTCAATTGTAGGCATGAAAAGCCATTTGAAAACTAATGACACCAAAGACAAATTTAAAAAATAGATAGAATAAAAATAAAGATAAAAAATAAAGAACAATAAATAAATAATAAATATAAATAATAAGTAAATGAATAAATAAATAAGAACAAATAATATTTTAAAAATTCAGACAGAATAGAGTAAACAAATTATTAAACCTTCAATATTAGTATCTGATAGCCACGTCGAAACGAAAGCAGCCTTCCCAGAATGCCCCATAAAGTAAAGTCTACTTCAATATTTTTAGCTGAACATTCAGAGTTAGATCTTTAGCTTCTGTATAGATCGAACTACACACATACAGTAAGCTACTAATAGGCTAAAACTTATTCTGTAATCCTAAATAAGGATAGTCAATGAAAAACGGGGGACATCTCCACTCTAGAAGGAACCCCTCTTAAACTAGTAGACAAATTCACGTACCTAGGAAGCAGCGTCGAATCAACCGAAAAGGACATCGAAACGAGGTTAACGAAAGCATGGACAGCTATCAATAGGCTATCGACTATATGGAAATCAGACCTAACCGATAAAATGAAACGCAGTTTCTTCCAGGCAGCGGTCACATCGATACTGCTATATGGATGCACTACATGGACGCTAACAAAACGGCTCGAGAAGAAACTAGATGGCAATTACACAAGAATGCTGCGTGCAATCCTCAACAAGTCCTGGCAGCAACACCCAACAAGACACCAACTGTACGGCCACCTGCCCCCTATCACGAAAACTATTCAAGTTAGGCGAACCAGACATGCAGGACATTGCTGGAGAAGCAGAGATGAACTCATAAGAGATGTACTCTTATGGATCCCTACACACGGCCGCGCAAAAGCAGGACGACCAGCACGAACGTACATTCAGCAGCTGTGTGAGGATACAGGATGTTGTCCTGAAGACCTGCCTAGGGCGATGAACGATAGGGAGGAGTGGCGAGAGAGGGTCAGGGATATCCGTGCTGCCAGCACGATATGATGATGATGATGATGAGTAAATACTTTTAAAATTATAGTTCAGTATCTTAGAATCAAGATTTTCATCGTCAATAAACTAACCTTCAAGTAAAATTTATCTAAAATGTTATGCTATATAATTACAGTAACAATGCCTATGTGTGTACATTCAATCAATTATTATCATGTCTTATTAAACTGTCATTCTTTCATTAGTTTATGATGTACGTAATTTTTCGCTGAAAGTAGAATTTCATCAGACATATAGGAAACAAGCAAACCTTACACATAAGATATGATATGAATTCATCACGCCCCATACAACAGTCTATAGAGAGATACCCACCGTGCGGGAACCTCTTGGTCTAATGGTAACATAGGCGATAAAATAACAGTTACCAAGTGTTGTTGACATTGTATCAATGCTACACACACATACACACTCACACACATACACACACACATACACACATATACACACATGTATATATATATATATAGGTAAGTTTGTGTCGCCACTGAGTATATTTCTTATAAGCCTACGTATATATATTCATTAAACGCATTCATTTATTTCGTCGGACTGCTCCTTTTATGGCTGACAAACTGGTTGTTCACTAAATGTTTACTATTTG